>JAPYZI010002034.1:0-37634 GCA_030523105.1 Ophioninae sp. A BG-2022a | reverse complement strand
GCAGTCGGTAAGAATGGAGAATGCGAGCCGCTGCGCCGCCAGTGAGAAAATCGTTTAACTGAATTTTCTTGATGGTCGATAAGATTTTGAGCTCTGGTGTTACATTTATGTGAAAAATTTCGAAAATCAATTTCACCGCTATTTCTTCATCAAAATAGACGAAACAAAGCTCAAAATGTGTACTTTTGACCGCTTCAGAGGCTTATGCTCGAGAAATTTGTGAAAGTGCAATACGATGGATCGTAGCTCGCAATTGCTCCCATGGTAGCCACAACCTGCACAATTATTTTCAAAATTTTGGTAAATGCTGAGCATGTGCCTCTTAGAGCAAGCGTCCTGCATGTACACAATAAATTTCATGCAAAGCGGTTGAATAGTGTAGAAGAAATTAGATTTTGAAATTTCGATGTGGCTAGGAACGTGTTCGTCATTCCCTTGAAGGTCTCCAGAGTTGAGAGTTGTTTATGGCGAGCAGGTAGAGATTCCAAAAAGTTAATGGATTTTCAAAATGTCTCAGTGCGAGGAATGGGAGAGTGCAATTGATGGACGTTTCGTTGAAGGTGATACAGTGTGCTGGGTGCTGATTGAAAGAGATGCGTTTTAGTAATTATTGAGGCTCGCAGCTGAGCCGGATCAAAGAGAAGAGGGTGTCTAAGAAGTTTACGCGAGAGAGATGATGATAATGATAAATTTATTATGCTCCAGTACACTTTTGGGCGATAATGGGTATAATACAGTAACATAACCAAATTTTAAAAAATAATTGAAAAGGAAAGCTTTATACAATAATAATAATAATAATAACAACAACGGAAACTTTAAAAGAAATATATAACAATGATAATAACTATGATAGAGGTAATCGTAAATAATAATAATCATACAAATAATAATAGATAATAATATTAATAGCTAGAAAAAAAAAATATAAAATAAAAATATGATTAAAAAACGGTTTCGTTACGATATAAATTAGGATACGAGGTATAATAAAAAGGCTACTAATAAAAAACAATTAATAACAATAATAAACAAATAAAATAACTAATAAGAATAACAAAATAATATTATAAAGTAATATAATAATAAAAGAAGTATAATAATATGGTCAATAACAAAAATAACAAAAATAATAAAAGAGAGGGACAGAGAGAGAAAGAGGGATTGGTAAAGTTCGTGGCGCGATCGAGGATAAATCTCTCGATGAACCGGTCGACCCGAGGCCTCGTTTCCCTCGTTAACGGATCACTCCGCGTGATGAGGGTGACGGTTTTGTTCTTTTAGCCTCGATATCTGGATGTACAGTCGCGATCTTGCGAGGGATTTTATTCTCGCGACCGTGCAGCACTCGCGATTTCATTTCTAATTGAAATCCATAGCGTTCGTCGCGCGGAGTAAACCGATTCGAGGAGGCCTTGAAAGGGATTCGTTTGTAAAGCTTCTCGCTTGGTCGATTCGGTCGCTGCTCCAATTTGTGAAATAAAAAAAGAAAAAAATTAGAAAAAAAAAAGATTGAGTCATTCCGGGGTAGTTGGCCATAGTTTTTCTTGCTGTTAAATCGGATCGCGACCGATATGGTCACGAGAGATCGGCACCGGATCAAGCGCGGATACTTTCAAAATATTCCCAGCCGAGGTAGTTTTGATCGAGAAGAAACGTATTCTCTCGTGTCCGACGCCAGCGACGTGGGAATATCGGCGGGGGCGGAGGGGGCTAGAGGGGGGATGATAGGAAATTCCAGAGTGGCGTATAAGATCGGGTAACGCGTATCGGAGGGCTCGTAGGAGTTTATAACGAAGACTAATGCTGCATTCTCTCGTTCGTAGTGGTAGGCCATAATGCAGGCAGGGAAACGGGGACTCTCGAGCGTGCAGACTTTACCGGCGCATACACTCGGCCCAAGTATAATATATAAGTGGCCCACGGTACGCGGAGTTCCCCATAATCCTTGCCAAATTAGACAACGTCGTTTCGCGTTAATAATCTGTATTCCGAACACGTAGGGTCGTTAAATTACGTGCGCCTAAAAGGCTATCTCGAAAGTAACGCGGTTGCGACTTTCGGAGGCTGGATGGATCACGAGAACGGTTTACACGGTGTTTTTTTTTTGCGGTGATACGTTTTTTTGAGATATCGATTGACAAGCGTCAGCCAATCGGATACTCCCGAGCGACGGTGTTACCGTCCGAACCGACGTACGGGATCCCCTATGGCACACCGGATTCGCTGTAATTCATTTATTGACACTTCAGCAACCGTTCATCGCAGAGATAAACGAATAAGGACTTTTCTCGTTAAAATCATTCCGGGTACGAGCATAGTTCCGTTGATGCACCGTAAAACAGGGGCCGGCTATTGGGAATGACTTCTCGAAAAATGAAACGATTTTCCGTGGAGCAAGTTTTCGTAATGAGAGATTGAGAGAGAGAGAGGTTGATAGCTTATTCATAGCGCACTAGGATTCAACAATGCTCTTGAATATAATCGACAATCAGGTTTACTTTTATTTACTTTTATTCCATATTTTTCGGGAAACAGCTTTTAGGCATTAAACTTGTACCAGTATAAGAATACGTATAATAAAATAGAAAAATAATAATAGTATGAAAATATCAATTAATTTGAGCCGCTAATTTCTATGACTTAGAAAAATATTATAAAACTAAACTATATTTCTTTCGTTTGAGTCATTCTCGTATACGTTCGCAGAAAGACACTTTGCCAATATCCGTTACCCCTGGTGGCAGCGAATTCCACAAATACGAAGGAACGTTTAAAATATTCCATGCGGAAGTGAAGAATGGTATGAACGATACGTTTGACTCTGAGTCATAAGAGAGTCTTGGAGTCGTAGAGTCATATGACTCTGATGATCATAGAGAGAGAGAGAGAAAGAGAGAAAGCGAGCGGTAGGAGAGTGGGGAATAAAACAGGTCGACCATTGTTGCGAGCAAAGTTGACCTATTTTGACAAGCAGCAAAAAAAAACAACGAAAAAAAAAGAAAAACAAAACAACAGCGTTCGGAAAAAGGTCGGGCGATGGTTGCGTCGAGTCGGTACAAGAGTTTCGACGAGGAGCTCGTGATGTTTCGTCGACCGGTTAAAAATGAGTGAGACAGTCGAGGTTCGGCTCGGTAGATGGCCGCATGTGTGTTTCTGGAAAGAAAGAATATCGTATACGAGGAGGGAGAACCGAAGAGAATATAAACATGGGAAACTACGCAGTTACGGGTTTGTTGGGCGGGATTGTTGTTAGAAATGTGGTCGAGGGAACACAAGTCGGGAAGGGGTGGGGGGAGGAGGAGGTAGTCTCCGCGTTTGGGCACTGTTAGCAACCGCACACATATAAACAGAGCGCAAACTGCCTTCTAAACTAAACCGCAGAGTATTCTCGGGTTTCCGATGCCCGGCTAGAACGCGATGGGCTCTCGAAGCCTCGACGAGTTACCAAAGGGGTTGGCCTCTGGTCTCTCTATCTCTCTCTCTCTCTTTCTCTCGCCCTCTCATTTCCGTTCGAGCGAAGTGACGACTCTTTCCCCTACGGCGCGAGCCGTGTATTTCTGTCCTGCTTGTAGTTGCGCTTCCGGACATCCCGTTACTACTTTGTCGGCACTTTCGACGCGCGAGCCACCGACAAACGCGGCAAACCGGTCACCCGGAATATTAAACCACTCGAAGCTTGGATTTCCCGTTCGTGGCAGTCCGATTCCACCCCCGCTGTACGAACTCTCCTTTTTCACCAGCTTTCGTTGCGTCCTATCTAACTCTCTTTGAACGAGGATACGCGCTGACTTTTGGATGTTCGTTCTGTTTTTTCGATTGTTTTTTTTTTTTTTTTAATTAGTTTTATTTTTTATTGTTTACCAGTATTCAAAAGAGGTCACCGGGCGACAGCTGTTTCAATTTGTACGAATCACTGGCCCAGGCTTCCGGCTAATTCATTCCGGGATGGGCGCATGTGCGAACAATGCGTCTGGAATAACGGCGGGGCAACAATGTTTCGGTAAACCGCGCTCTCTCGATGGGACACGGGGCTATCTCGGCTGAGCGAACGAACGTAATACGTACTTCCGAGGCGTGCTCAAATTTATGAGGGTCAATGCTGCCCACCCTCGAACGACCAATTTCTGGACAATCCGCCCTTTGCCAGATGCAACCATGGGACCCCCACGATCCGAACTGCATCGTTCTACCAATCACACCCCGCACCCGTCTCTTCTCTTCTCATCGCGCGTTTTTTCATTCTGTTTGTTTTTGTTTTTTATTTCTTTTTTTCGTCATGGAATGTCTCTCCAATAAAATTGTTTGCGTCATTCTTGGCCTCACGCGCGTTTGATTCCGGTTTGACAGTCTTGAAAGCGGAGTGACGTTTCCATCCGATGTTACACTGAGATTGACGGGCCGAGGGGCTGTTTACACTGGGGGGAATAAAAAAATCGAGGGGTTGGGAAATCGAAAAATAAGCGACGCCGGGGAGAGAGAGAGAGAGGTGGAGCTTTCGCAGCTTCCGGAGAGATGCCTGGGCGTGCAGAGTGGAGTAAGCTCGTGACTGCCGAACATACCGACTGCTTGGTAAAATCTATTTTTCACCTTCGCCCCTCCGGCACTTTTACCACTCGCTCGCTCTCTACAAAATAAAACTCTGGAATCGTAAAGTGAATCTTAATGTCCCACGGTAGCGTAATACGGGAGAGGGCGCCAACCCTCAGCCCTCGGGATTCTTTGTGACATTTGTGTCTGCGGGAACGAGAATGTAGACCCGCCTTGCACCCACCTCGTAAACTCCTTTTCCTCATTTATTTGGACCGAACGAAGAGTCGCGCGTTAAAGAGTCATGGGAAAATATCGAAAAACTGCACGTTCCCTGGCTTCTCTCAGGCATCTTCCTTTCGTCGAGCTAGCTTTTCCTCGGTCTCGCTCGAGATTTTCCTCAAAACGAGACTCGCACAATTTTTGCGGTTCCGAGAATGTTGCCGGAAGGCTGCAAATTTTTATGTTTCTCTTTTCTTTTGAACAACCTCGAGAGTCTATCCAATTAAATTTTTTTTCGCTCGTAACGCGTACTACCGACTTTTTATTGAAAGTTCAAAATTAAACCGAAAAACAAACACGATTTTTCGCACACGTTTAACGATTTTTTTAATTACAATTTTGGGTTTTGGGTAAAGTGAAAGGTGAGTTCGTCTTTCGGGTTCAATGACACCGCCATGGACTTTTTTTCAACAAAATCGAAAATCAATATTTTTTTGCACTCGGACTTAAAACCAGATTCCTTCGCTGAATCGACGATAATTCTTACGCTATTTCGTTTCGTAACTCTGCGCTGTGCTCGATCTCGCCGGTATCGTTTTTTCTCCTTGATATCGTTTGATTCGTCGAGTTCCGACGATTTATCGATTTTTTTGTAAAATTTCAAAGTTTATCCATCGATTTTCGCTAATTTCTTCACAGTATGGAAAAACCATTCGAGCCATAAGGTTCGACCGATCATTGTATCCGGAGTCCGTCAAAATCGCATTGAAAACCGGTCTATTGAAAGTCCGTGATGAAAATAGAATTGACGCGACAGCCATTGTAAATTTCGTGATTTTGGTGACGTTGGAACAGTTGCCGAGATAGGCAATTTTTCATTTTCAATTTTCGTCGTATTTCGAGAGTTCATCCAACAGGAAATGCTTCAGCTAGTAACACGAAAGGGCCGCTCGTTTCGACAAAAATCCCGAGTCGTTTGGACGAACGCGAAGAAACGATTTTTCAAGTCGCATCGCGGAGACCATTGCTCGGTCCTTCGTGCGGAAGTTCAATTAATAGAAGCTTGCAGACATTACTCGCATGGATACACGGTGGCTGAGCTACCTGTCTAGGGTAACGGATGGATCGATCTTTTCCAGTGGGGCTGTCCCCGTCATTTTCCTGTACCATCCCTCTTCACGTTTCTCGGATGGGCGGGCAAGAGACAAAGAAAGGCATTGGTACGAGGACGAAACAGGGTTGCGTCACGGAGGTATCGCATCGAGAATATTTCGGGTTTCCGGTAAGGTCGAGTTTCACTCGAGGCGTCGGAGTGTATTTACTTTTTCAAACGAACCGCGCGACTGATTACGAACGATGAGAGGGGGTGGGGGGAAAATGATTAACGTTGGGATGAACGAGGGGAGTGAAAGAAACGAATCGCGATTCCTATTCAGGAGTTCCCCTAGCGGCGCGTTCCGCGACTACCCAGACGCGCCGATTTCGACCCTTCTCCCCAAAACAACCAGTAATTCGTACCAAGCTTGCCGGCAGTCGCTTTTCTCCGTAGCAGCTCGCGGACGTGTGCTCCATAGGCCGGGGACAGTTAATGTTAGCTAGGCCGTAGTCCTCTTTAAGTTTAAGTCGCTCAAAGCCCTCCGAAGCCCGTCGGGTTTCCGAGGCTTTCGGGGATGCTCGAGGCCACGCTCGGAGGTTGAATAATACCGCTTGCGCCTGTATTCCTCATCGTTGTGAAAAGCAACGGCGCTCTACCTCTCTCCGTGCTGGGAAGCTTCGAGGACTCTCACGGTCTCACCTTCTCTCGTGGTCACCTCTCACCGTGCAGCACCCTTGGATGAGGAAGAAATACGCTCGTACAACCTACCTATGGTCCCGGACGCGGTGTCCTTGTACTTTCAAAAGTTGGCCAGGCTGCAGGAAGTTTGGTAGACCCGGACCCGAAAATCAGACATCCTTGTGACATCGAGGATTCGCAGGGATGGGAAATACGCCAGCGAAAAACCTAGGCAACCCAGCTTTCGTCTTGGAAAAACTAAAAATGGCCGTCCAATTTTAAACGAACGCTTTTACGACGCGGCCCTCCCAACGAGTACTCGATAATTTTAGCTCTTTACGACCGATAAAAGCCGGAACGTGGAACTTCCGGATATCCTCTTCGCCGGATCAAATATCCGATAGACTTTGCAGTGTCGAAGAACGGAAACGATAACGGTCAATAAACAATGGTCGATAAACAATTGAGCAAGTGGTATTCTTGCCAAACTGACCGAATGGTACGCTTGCTCCTGAAACACCGAGACGTTTGAGGGCTAGTGGCGAAGACCGCAAACCCGCTGCTTGATCTCACCCGTTCTGTATTGTTCGGACCGGTTTACAGCAGCGGCCTCCCTGCGGAGGTCGCGGGTCACCCAGGGAAGGGAACGGGCGACGGAGGGATGAAACGCTATTCCTAAGGTTGCGACGGAGGTTCGCACCGTTCACGGCCCTTACATGGCTCTAAGCTCCGGGTAACCTTTATACAACAGAGATATAAATCACGCCGGTAGAGGCCTCGGGACAGACCCCAGATTAAACAGCTTCCCTGATTCCTCTGAACACCACCGAGAGTTATGCAAGGCCTGATAATTATAACCTGTCATCGTCCGCGACCTTGCCAACTTGTGTAGGGTGATCGGAAGTCATCAATGATTGGCCGAACCTTGACGCGGAGCCTATCAACATGACTCATGTAAGACCCACCTTATTTGTTTTTAAGTACAAACAGAACTATGAATGTTGAAATAAAACAAACATGATTACTTAATCGTTTATTCAATAATCAACGTATTAATAATAATTTTGGTTCAAAAATCAAACTTAAAAAAAAAAAGAACGTCTTCTGGGCCTTATTCAGGCCACTGTTTCTTAATAAGGCCATACCCGTTGTAACTTCGTACAAAAACAAATTAAAAAATATATAATGTTCAATTTTAAACTTAAATTTTGTTAACAACACGTATAGTGCTGATAAATCATTACGTACGATTAGAATAAAGATTCACTAAGTAATATTGAGAAGATTTTTTGTGTTCGATCGTATTTCTACGTCGAAATTCAAGAAACGGTGGTAGCTATGGCAATTCTGGTGATTCAAAGTTAGACATGAGAGCTCAATCCGTTTGACTTTGTAGTTTTGGATATTTAAAACGTCGGTTTTATTAGGGACTGCGTCTTGCATGAGTTAGGTACCTTACTCGATTTTGGCCCGAGCATCGAACGAGCCCTGGATGATAAGTATGGCTCGATATTAGCCCTGAGATGGCTTACAGAAATTGGTCGAGAATGGCTCATAAGGACTGACCCAGCAACGGCTGCCGTATCTATACCAGTAATGAAAAATAAAATAATTTGCAAATTACGAATAAAAAAGACTGTTAGTCTACTTTCGTTCATATATGCATTGCTTATGGCTTTGCACATATTATTATTGTTTCAAAAACGTGTCCCCCTTTGTTAATTTTTTTGCTTATCATTGGGATTGAACGTCCAAATTTCGTTCTAGAGTTGAGCCTTTTACCTACTTAGCTATCCTTACATTTTTGCAAACGTACTTTTTTTCGTTCGTTACTATTGTGCCAATAATGAACTCTGTGTCAAAAACTAAAGTATCGGTACTGCAGCGAGTACTAGTTACAAAAACTTAAACGATAGATTACACTTGAAAATTGGAAAAGTTGACTCGAATGATTGGAGAGTCTGTATACTTCGTATACTTCTAGAGTTCTATGTACTTCGTCAAACATTGACCTTGTACCTGCAAGCAAATGACGAGGGCAATATTCAACGAGATATTTCCGAGTCTATACTTCGCCAAACATTGACCTCATATCGGGGCAATTCATCACGGCCAATAGTCATGGTCGAAGTATTAGCCGTTACCGTTCGATCGGCAAAACCTACATTCGTACGCTGGTTCCCCTTATCATCGAAGGGACGCAGAAGCGTGCCAGTAGAGATTGTCGACGAGAATGGTTTTTGGTATCGAGCACCAAAATCCAGCGGATGGTCGGATCGGGTGTCCGCAAAGAGGATCGCGTTTGGGACAACGAAGGTGAGGCACTCGTTCCTCCATCCTGTTCCTATGAAATTCACTTTGCACGAGCGGGATATCCTGTGCGGAAAATTGACGCCTGCGCTCTGTCGCGATCAATCGGGAGTATCCCAAACTCTATTCCAAGGAGCAACGTCGCACAAGCGGTTCTAGTGGGATCGAATGATAAATTGGATCTCCATCGAAGCTCGTTAGGTCACCAGCGTTTTTGAGGATCGGGGCTATTCGAGATCGGATGGTCCTTCCGGTTGATCTTGTTTCATCGGTAAAACATTCTTTTATTCGCGTATGGATGATTATCGAGCTGCATTGTTGACTCGAATACCGTTCTCTTTGAATCAAGCTGGAAATATCTGACGCGGGATTGTATCGACTTGAACTTCATTTTTATTGAATCTCGAGCCGGATAGATTTAACCTTTTCTCAATATAGCCGTTCAATCGTAGACCTCGCGAGTCCCATCTCTAACACGACTATTCGATCCTTCGTTCATTATTTCACCATCTCGATCAATCTACCATGTTTCTTAAAAAAGTAAAATCCATTTTTTAATTTTGCGGGCTGCGGAAATTCGATTCTTCATTTCTTTTTTGGTTGTGTTGGTATAGATATCACCAACATATGTTGACGTTATCAGTCATTTTGTATATGTAGTCTGTTTTTGATAGATGTATATCTTATACGCGTTTTGGCGTGATTGGCGATTTGTTTGCTATTGATTTATTTGCTGATAATGCACCTGCTCACGCATCGTTGCTTCTTCGTGATGTTATTGGTGAGAAACAACACGGTAATCATGCCTCAACCACCGTATTCACCGAACTTGGTGTTGCGGTTGTTTTCCAATCCCAAAACTGAAAATACCCATGAAAGGACGGAGATTCGCCATGATTGAGGAGGTGAAAGATAGCTTCGTGTATTATATCTGACGGAAATTACTTTGGAAGAACAAAATAAATATATTGATGAATACTCAAATCTTTTTCGAGAAAAATTGAAAGTTACCTTATCTAAAAAAAGAAAAAAAACCTCGTACTGAATCGTCAGCAGGCCTAAGGTTTGTGTTTGCAGGCTTTCGTCTTTTCGTTTGACTTCATCTATTTTAATAAAATTGTCAGAACGTTTGCCCATGTAAAAGTTGCCTCATTCATGCGTGCCTTTGATGGCCACGCCAGCGGTGCTGGCAAATATGCCTTTAAAGTACGGTTCCCGGTGGTTGGATACTTGAAGAGAGGTAGCGGGAGAAAAAGAGAGGTAGAGAGAGAGAGAGAGAGAGCAAGGCTCGCAGAATGCTTTTAATTAGTATAATTTGCAAGGGTAACTTTACGAGTTCGTTAATCGCTGCGCTACTCGAGCCCCTCGTAGTATCACAAAATGAAGTGGATTCGCCGAGGGCCATAGACCCGCCGAATTCAAGAGCCAACCTTCTATATACGAAGATGAATACCTCGATAAATACTCGTCGTAAGTGCGCACGAGTAACTCGAAACTTTTCGTGTTCCCCGCGTTAGTGAGTATCTCGGTGAATGATTTTGATACATTCGTTTATCAACAGCAGAAGGTACACTCGTTCTAGAAAATTTTCAAAGTTTCTTCTGCATTGAGCTCCGGTGGTGCGAATCACCCCGTCCTCAAGTTACCCTTAAAACCAGACCCGCAGGGAAAGAGAAAATAAAAAAATATTAAAAAAAAAAAAAACAAAAAATGAATAAATAAAAATGTAAGCAACGCGAATTTCCGAGTGTGATAAAACTTTTCAAGTGAGAGCCCGCAGGATAATGAAAACTTGGCGCACGGCTCGAGGATACAGGGTAGTGTACCTCGTAACCCGAGCCAAAAACGAGATGGCTCCCCCATCTCGGGGGCATCTTGGATCGGAGGTTACGGATTTGTGTGACGTGATCGTGGCATCGATATGAGATCGAACACAAGGTTGCCATCCTCCGGGCCTCTTGAAAATCTCCTCCTTCTCCTCCTCAAGGTGAAGAAATGCACGCACACATACACATACGTATATATTGAAAGAGAGACATGTAAATTTTCAGGGAGTTGGAGGGCTTTCCTATTCTCGTAGCACTTCATACAGACGTTTCGATGTGGATAGAGTGCAACTTCGGAACGCGCCAAAAGGGAAACGTGGTGGACTTGCCTCGCCCCCCGATAAAATACGTTTCTCAGACAGGTCGCTTTCAACGCCGCTTACACACAGAGGACGACACGTGGGCGTGCGACCTCCCCCCGCGGGGGAGCCCCCCGAATTTATAGCTCCCCCCCCCCCCCCCCCCCTCCAACTCCTACCCATCTGTATCGCCGGGGGGTAGAGAGTTCCTCTTTCTCCCCCTTCCCTCCTCATCTTCCTCGGCAGCCCATTCCCTCTTTTCACCCGGCTTTTCTATATTTCTTCCATCTTTCCGCGGCTCGACCCCTCTTTCCTCCGCCGCGGCCTCAACCCCTCGTCCTTCCGGCTTGCCGCGAAGCGACCAGCCGGAAGTAACGAATTCACGGTTGGATACGATTTATTGCCAATATTTGCATGAACAGGAAAGCCGCGGCGTACGTTCCCTCCTCTCTCCCCCCTCCCACCTTCTCTAGCGCGCCACGATTCGACTATTCGAATGAAAAATTTTGCCGAAGTGCGCCGAGCGCTGCACGCGAACATTTTCAATCGCGACCCTACCGACCCCAACGTCTCGAGCGATCCCCGGGGTCTCGGGACACGTCGATGCGTCACCGCAACGGCAACGGCAACAACAACACCGACGCCGGGTTTACAACGTTGTTCTCGTACTTGTTCGAGAAGTTTTCGCTATACTCTTGGAAGGAGGAGGCTTTTCAGCGTTTTCTCTCGAGTCTCGGGCCATTCGGGACCAGGAATCGCACAGAGACCAACCACGGTTGGATTTCCTTCGTCGATGTCTAATCTCATTGCTCCGAACACCGATTTCGTTCCAATTTCGTGTTTTTTCTTTTTTACTCCAGGGGTGGGAGGGGGGATACAAAGTTTCCGGTGTGAGTTTTTTTTGGATTGATAAATTAGGCCTCGTTTTTGCCGATCGCTTTCGTTTCGATGTCGAATTTTACAAGTGCTTCTTCAACGCGCTATATGGAGGCTTGTTTCTTCCGATGGGATTTGGGAAGACGCTTGGAAAAGGGTGAAAAGAAGAGGGAAGTTCGAATTTTACGACGGCAGCTTTCAAGATCGGTCGGTCGAGGTTCCTGAATTAAGGAATTGTCCCAGTGAGACCGTTCAAAAAATCACTGATTTTCGTGATTTTTTTTTTAATGTTGTAATAGACTAATCGGTCTGGATTTCTTTTTATAAATAAATACATTCGTGCCGAATACAAAATGATTTTTTTTCGTTCATTTATTTAGTATATAATAATTTAATAAATTGTTGAAATTACACGTTAAAAAAAAGGTCCTGTCGATGTCCACGATTGCAGCCGCAATTTTGAGGTGAAACAAAAATTTCAAAAAGATTATTAATCTGTAGAAAAGTCGCTATCGCGCTATGAAGGTTTTTTTTTTGGAATTTGACAAAATGGCGGCGGTTTGAACAAAAAGTATCGAATTTGGGCCTTTTTTCGACAGTTTTTCGTAAAAAAAATGGGAAGATTTAAACAAAAAAAAAAGATTCCATAGCGCGATAGAGAATGACATTAAAAATGTCCTCTCAAAATTAGAAATAGATATCTTCAGAACTCTTCCTTTGACGGTGGACGCCGTTTTGAAAAACACCATTTCGAAAAAAACGCGTTTAAAGATCGTAGGCCCGTGTACACCGGCTTCGTTCCATTTCTACAAGAAACGCTGTAACCGCCGTAATAATTTGAATTTCTATTGAAAAATTTGAGAGAATGTTTAGAACAGTGTACACTATACGATAACGCAATGAAAAAAAATAATTTTTTCAAAATTTCACACTGAGACGATCCCCTAATCGGTCTCACCCCAGGAGCTAATAAAGTCGGATTGGGCGATAAAACCAAACGGCACTTTGCTTGTTTAATGTAGACGCGCAGTAATGTGCCGATTGAAGTAAAAGTGCGATGAATGGGTTAAGGGGGGTTGAAGAAAGGGCTGATACAGAGAATCGGGTAGGTCGCGAATCCCGTTTTGCTATTGCGTTTACAGGCATACTTCTTCGCGCACTCTCTCACTCGTCGTAGCGTAACGTCATACGAGACATTAATTTTAATGCGCACGCGGAGGTGCGCGGTTCGGGAGGGTGGTACCGTGTCATATACGAGGAATGAGAGGAACATCCGCGCTGTCCGCCACCCGTCATGGGCTTACCGTATGCCCGCGCAGTTTCGTTCCGAAACTTATTGCCCGGTACTTCCTTTTTTGTTTGTTGTTATTTTTTTTCCACGTTTTTGTTTTTTTTTTTGTTTTTTTTGTTGCTTCGTTTTATTCAGCGAGCGAAAGTTTTTCGTGCACGTCAGGCAAACCCGGCTCGAGTTCATCGCGCAACCCCGCTAGCTCGAGCCTCGAGAAAATATTTCCTCCCGCGTGGCCAACGACCTCTAGCGATATATTTCCAGAGTCGGCCATTTTTTGGGTACGACCGCCCGAATAGAGATCACTGGGCGACGTCACGAGCCGTCTCGGTGTCACCGCGACACGATGCGACTCGTGTAAAAAAGATGAAGGCGAATTTGTTTTATTCCCGCCGGCTGATATCTTGGTTTTACGAGGCTTTCTCGTTGATACGCCGAAGCCGTAATTTTCCTCCTGTCCGATTTCATTCCCATGGATCAGCGTTCTCATTTTCTCGTTGCTCTTTCGATTCGTCCAGAATCATCGGTGACCGAAATTCGTCTCGGTGTCGATTTTTTTTTTTTTTCAAAACTCGTATCGTTCGATTTATTTATTTATTTTATTTTATTTTTTCGAAACTTACACGATCGGCTGCATTGTACTGAAAAAAGAAAAAAATACAAATAATTCTGAGATATCGCGCGACGTTGAAGGTGTTGCGTAAAATTAACTCGAGCTTGAAGAATTCTCGCGGACTCTTGGAACGAGAGAACCAAAGATGAGGGAAGTATACTTGAAGACTCAACTTCGATAGTTCGCGTGGCACGATGTATAACCAGAAGAAGAAAAAAAAAAGAAAAACAACGTTCCTTCTGACCGCGCAGGAACCTGAAAGAGACGTCAACTCTCGTGGCCCGATGAAGTATCTTCTCCGCTACTTTTCTGGTAAAGTCCTTGAAAGTTGTCTCTCCAAGCATCGTTGACTCACCAGTGCCCGCGTCCCCTTCGTAGATACACGTATACATCACGTACTCTCTTCCAGAATCGTTTCGTTCGCTCTCCGAGAGTCGTCGGTTCTCGTCTTCCTTCGAATCTCTCCGAAACCCTTCGGGCCTTCCCCGTGAACATTTTTCAACCTGGAATGTCGCCGAGATGGGAAGAGAAGGCGGCCAAAATGTGACCTCAAAGTTTTGGCTGAGAGATGGAGACTCGTAAATAATTATGACGGAAGCCATCCCTCTTTATTCACGGTTACCACGTGTACCGCGAGGCGGAGGGTGCGCGGACGAAAATTTTGCCGTCCGATGCGTTTTTGAGAGGCCCAACGATAATCACCATCATCCCGATGATCTCGCATAATCTCGAATCATTTTTCCTAATCTTTCTCATTCCCTTCCCTAAATCCCTAGAAAAACACCACTCCGAGCGTTAAAAAAAAGTGGGCCGTAAATTTTTTGTTTTTTTTCGTCGAAATTACTCTTGACCAGGCAACACGCCAAACGTTTTCGCGTGCGCTGAGGTCACGGGGTATTCATCGTTGAGCACCGTTGCTTCAACGCTTAATACACGAATGCCAATCAAACTGACCGGAGCAGAGGGACCCGTACGGAGAACTTGTCCGAACCAACGTTCGTTCATCAACGGACTAAAATTTTCCGAGGCCGTTGAAAATTTCCGATACTTTCACATACGCACGGGCGGTTGCATTTTTCTCGTAAATTCCAGAAATCTCTTGGCAAAAGAATAGAAAAAAGCTGGATTCGTTAGTTGACGGGATCGGGGTCGAAACGATATTGCGAGTTCGCGGAGAGGCTGTTCTGCGAGCTTGACTCACCTTGCTGAATATTTATAAATAAATGATGGAAAACTGGTGGGGCGGGGGGGGGGGGGGGTTCGGAAAGGCGTTTCCGCGCGGTTGTCGTATCGAGTTTGATGGGGGAAGGGGTGAGACGTTGGGAGGCGTCGGTCTGACGGTTGTCTCCCGTATCTCGTTAAATTATTCTCGTATCTAGTCAATGGATCAGGATCAACGGCTTCGATTCTTTTTTTTTTGGGTTCAGCGGTACCGCGAGAATCGATGGTATCCCATCGTCGATCGGAAAACGGTCTCGACTCTAGACCGAAAACGGGGAATTAACTTGTGGGAAACGCGCGGAGGCGTTCTTCCTGTCTACGACGTGGATTTGTCGAGACACATCTGATTAAAGCGCTGGAATTCTTGATCGCTGATTCAGTTGAGAAAGTGACTGAATTCGCCGTCGCGACGCTTGAATCTGCTTAACGACGGATAGACTCGATCGCTTCGTCTCACTACCGTCATCCATTATTATCGTTTTTTTTTTTTTTTTTTTTTTTTGGTACCGATCGAATCAGGAAGCGCACAAAGAACCTTTGAAAAAGTTGCATCCGCGTTGCAGGTCGAATCGAATCTGAACGGAAAATAAATATAACGAAATATATATCGGCGGTAGTGCGGCGTCGTTTCCGCTAGAGAATCGGAACTGGCTGAAAGAAAATTGTAGGAGAGGATGGGTATAAGTACGGGTAGGTAGTCCCTTGGGAATTTCCGGGTCAGGATTCCGTCCAAGAATCTCGTCGTGTCCCTCCTCGTCTGGAGCATCAGCCTGCAAGAGAGACCCCTGAAAAAATCTATATACCCGTAGATAACACGTGTCTACGAGGAGAGGTAACGCGTGTGGGAATGTATTCGGTTGTCTCTCGAGAGTACGATGAGAGAGAGAGAGAGAGAGAGAGAGTCATGGAGTGGTCTTCTTGCGGGCGTATTGGAGCGTGTGTTTGCGAAGAGGTCGTTAGCCACCACTGCGTTCCATCTTGCTCTCTTTCGATCAGCAACCCCCACCCATGCCTCCCTCTAACACTACCCAAAAACTTTTCGACCGTTTCTTCAAGTAGCCCATCTCGTCCGCCTTGACTGCGGATCTTCGCACAGATATTCCAAGGTAACGCCAATCGAGTTCTTCCAAATTCCCTCTGTCCTCTGTCGACCGCGAATTGTGAATATCCTATAAAAAGAAATTGCGGGGGATGAGCGAAGGAAAAATAGGAGCGATGAGAGAAGGGCAACCGAGGGCGTCAGACGCCTCGATGATCGCGCTGAAGCGGTTGACCGGGTAGAAAGCGGACGGAAAGCGGCCAAGCCGCGGGATGATTACCGCGAGATTCGAGACCGCGTTCTTCGGGGAAAGTTCATTCGAAAGTGCAGGCTGCGAGGCAAAGGCGCAAGGTCGTAAGGTTCATGAAAGGAAGTTTCCTGATAAACTTGGCCGAAGATGAACGGATCATTGACGGAGTAGTCGAAAGTTGACCCAGGAAACGACCGGGTCAGAGCTTTGCAACGTATAGCTCGTAGCACAGTTTCGGATCAATAGAGTCACGTTTTGCCGGTGATACGAAACGAAAGCTCGTCGACGTTGGCTCGTCGGATCGTTTTTTCGGCCGATTGGCTGCGCTAGTTGGACGATAAAATTGTTGGATAGTCGCAACGATTGTTTGGGTTTGGACGAGGGAGTGCATTTTCCAGTTTCGGCGAAGACTAGTTTTTGGGTCTTCGAGAAAACTTTACTCCATTCGGTATTGTTATTCTTTGCAGAACGATATCTATCTTTTCCGAAAGCAGGCCTGTGCCAGTCCTTCGTTCATCGTGATTCAGAATGCGATGCTGGACATCCATTACTCTTGATCAAGATGAATTTCTAGATTGGCGATTCGGAGGATGGAGACGGTCACCTTTTGTGGGGGAGCCATGATGTCGGATCTTGATTAATGGTAATCTCCAAACGTCTGAATTTCGATCCGGATGAATCGCTATCCGTCGTCGTGAAAAATAGTCTAGGAACTATGCTTATAGGTCTCTTTACGAATGTGGAATCCGTCTAGAAGAACGGGGGCCCTACGACCGTTCGGCGAATAAGTGTCAGCCTCCACTGTCATCAGAGTTAATCTTCCACTCGATTGTCGTGGGGCCATTGGCAATGGGCTCTTTTCTTTGACGATCTAGGGGCGCTCGACCAATCGTTGGATCTTTGGAGTACCACCCTATGTGTGAAAGAACCACCGAGTGGTTGCTTGGTCGAAAAGTCTCCGACATTGCGGCACGTTTCGATGCCGAGAGAATTTTTAGCTACCGATGTTTCGCAAGTGAGTCTGCTCGTGTAGGTTTTGCCGATCAAACTACAATGGCCAATGCGGGAACCAATATTGGCGGGACGATAATTGATTATCTTATGAAACCGATCGGTCGACGATCGACTAGCCAATCATTGGTTGCCAATACGAGACCAATGTTTGGCGAAGTATACACTCGGCAATCTTCGGCGTGGTGAAGATCCTCATAAATCACTCGAGTCGATTTTTGCAAATGTTCACGCGTAATCGATTATTTATGTTTTTTCATTCTATTTGTTTTTATTGAAGGACCGATACTTTAAGTTTTTACACAAAGTTCTTTTTTATTGACACAAAAGTAACGAACGATAATAAGTACTTTTGTACGACTGTAAGGATGGCTAAGTAGGTAGTGCTCTAGAACGAAAGTTACACGTTCAATCCTAATGATAGGAAAAATATAAACAAGTAGGAATACGTTTTTAATACAATAATTGTATGTGCCTACATAAGAAATGCATTTTGGAAGGAAAGAAGATTACCAGATTGTTTTTATTCATAATGTGTAAATTGTTTCATTCTTCATTACCGGTATAGATACAGCAGCCGTTGTTGAGTCAATTCTTATGAGCCATTCTTGTCCAATTCTTATGAGCCATTCTAAGGCTAATATTCATTACCAATATGGAGCCACACTTATCATCCGAAGCTGATCGATGCGCTAGTAAAACCGGAGTGCCAATGGTGGTAAACTCGATGCCGAGTTTGGGTCAATCACGAGGCCTGATTTCTTGGCTAAATGCTGAGGATGTCGACGATCCAAAGAACGAATCAAGCTGCGCATGTCGATCCAAGAATTTGGATCGGTCTTCAATGGTTTCTACGCAGTGTTAGGAAAACACCAACGACTATTGGCTCTTTCGTTGAAAACCGATCAAGGTCTGTCCGGTAGCTTTGGTTTTTCATTTGCAAGATAATGACGATTTTTTGTCGATCGACTTATCGATTCAGGTTTTATCGGTACGGCGAATTTATAAAATTCCGGCGTCGTCGCAGCAATCGAGGGTGAACAATGACGTCGTCTACCGGCGCTCAATTGGGTCATCGATTTTGCATACAAATCGAAATCGTGGCTGTAATACGAATCGACCAAGTTTTCGCGCTGGGACTTGCAAAGTTACGGCTATTTTGCGATCCCTTTGGTCCGAAGCTCCATTGCAGGCGTAGAATCACGAACAACAAGTACAACAATAATGTGGCTGTTTACGTAAAAAGAAGGTAGCCCGACGAAGGTGCTGGCGCTTTCTACCAGCTTCCATTTTTCTTTACTCTCTCGAGCCAATGTCTGCACCGTACACCAAACAATGGACAACGAAGCCGGACTGTTGTTCATTTATCGCTCTTGGCCTCGCTCAGGGCCTCTTAGTCGCGTTGCCCTTCGGTTTACGAGCCAATAAACAAACGCTCGCCCAACCGAAATCTATAGTTCCCAACACCGGAGTTACGTCTTTGTCGCACCAAAAAGGCGCGCTTGCGTATACCAGGAAGGGCCGATTGTTGTTTTCTTTGTTAAAATCTCTGCGCAGTGGCGGCAACGTTCCGACCAGGGATCGATTTCGTTGACCCTGCGGTAAAGATTACCTTCAAGTTTTCATCGCTGAAACTCAACGAAATTTCATTTTTTCCAGTTTCGTTAAATTGTTCGGTGTTCTTTTCAATTTAGCTTGTAGGCATAGTTCCTACGTATTTTATGTTCCGGCATACTTTCCTCGAAATTTACGAGCTCCGCTAGCGGAAAAGATAATTTTTTGGTAATGATGGTGCCGAAGAACGTAAAAATAAAAATAGTGTCATTGCGTTATTGTAAAATTGGGAATTTGAATGCACCGCATCGATATGTGACGCTTCGCCGTTTTGGGTACCATTGCGATCATCCGGAGAGCCAGAAAAGTGTGGGAGGTTTTTTTTCAGACCGGAAGCAGACAGGCATGGTTGGAGGCAATTCGCTCCAATGGATCGTTGGCTTTTTGAGAGGAAAGAGCTTTCGATTGAATTCGTTCGTTCGCTTTTAACGCTGCCGGTGCTTCCTTCCGTGGAGTTTTGTCTCGTTTCGGTGAGGTGTTCGATCCCGGTAGATCCGCCGTCAACGCAGCCTCCTCTTACCCACTAGTTCCGGAAGAAAGCGCTCTCACTACTCTCGAAGAGCTGAACTTGGCGTCAAACTCGGAGCGTAAATCCGGACCCCACACGGGGCTCATACCAAGAGCACAATTTGTTGGCCTCTGGGTCGCGTTTTGCTCCCATTGAAATCCGAATTGTCCAACAGTTCTCGATCAAGCTGCGACCCGAGCTTTTCTAGCTCGGTTGACGCGTGCACCATTGTTCTCTCACTGAACGTCGAAAGGTACTTTGGATCGGTGGTGGTACACGCGTAATGAGAAAACTCGTGAGTGATTGATCTGTATCTATATGGATCAATCGTTCTCGTTCGAAAATCGATGGGAGCTCAAGGTAGAAAAAAGGATGGCCTTGTGTTGAGACAAATAAAATAGTCCTTGAATTTTCGCTTTCTATTTTTGTTTAATTTTGTATCAAACGGTAGTTACATTTACTCCAATTGATTGTGAAATATAATAATAGTACTTGTGCAATCCTCGAGAGACAGAGAGAGCTCGAAATTCCAATGCGAAATAATGCGGAAATAAAATCTTGTCTTTTCGTTTCACACTCGAACCGGATCGAATTTTCGTGATGATTTTCGTCGAGTTGAGTCACGAGGTCCTACATCCTAGGTTACAGGCACATCGTGTAAGGACCACCGTTGTTTGCGGGTTCCGGAATAGTCCGTTGGAAGATACATCTACCCGCTCTGCAAACCTGTAACGAAAACGTTAAAACATGTATTTTTACATGATTCCTGTATTTGTATGTTTTCTTCATGTATTTTTCAATCAATTTTTTAAGCGGTAATTTCACACTGTTAGATTGATAGACGAACCGCTAGATTCTTACTTGATTTTTTAAATCAATGAAAAAAAAACGGCAAATCATATTACTATGTCGAAGCCGTGATGGAAATGAAAAATCCAAAGTTTGGCGCCAAATGTTACGATTTAGAAAGGGGAAGAACCACGCAGTAATATTCGCAACATTTGACACCTTAATTATTTGATTCCATCATGTATCGTAGAACATCTGTGGATATCTACGATTAGGCAGATAATTTGCAAATTGTCTTCCGTCCATTGTCTTTCATTAAATCATTTTGTATTTAATTTTCAAACGAAATAAAAATATATTATCGGCATAAAATAATCCGGAAATAAATCCGGTTCGGATAATTAAAAAATTATCTGCCGCCCGTTGTCTTCCATTAAATTATTTTGTATATAATTCTCAAACAAAATAAAAAATATCTTCGTCATAAAATAATTCCGAAATCAATCCGATTAGGATAATTTGAAAATTGTCTTCCATCTGATAGGTGTACTCGCGCAGTATGAAATTTTATGGTTTTTCGAGGTTGGAAAATAGATATTTACCCTGCGTGTACCGCACCACGTATCGTCCGGGGCTCGACCGAGAGACACGACACGACCGTCCCGAGATTCGCATCTCAAATTCGAACACATCTCGAGTGCCGAGTCCTAACGCATACAAAATACAGTTATTTTGGGGGTGATGAATAAATGATGATCGGGAGATTGTAGAGGTCGTGAAAAAAATCACTCACCATACAAGCCGATTCGTGGCCTCTTGAGACGCAGATTTGGGGGGCGGTCATCGCTTTCGGTTCGGGTTTTTTCTGCGATGAATATTTTTTAGTTCGGATGTAATAATTAATTCGTGTGCTCGCCCTTTCACTCAGCAATTGAGCGCGTATAAATCGCAGGAACGTGAATTCTTACCAGTGGTGAACAACGGATGCCGGTGTGGTCGGTCGCCAACGCCACACTTGAGAGGAGAATAAACGCCAAACCGAAAAACGTAGCTTTCGACATTTTTCTAAATTCTGTTTCACCTTATTAAACTCGACTGACCGAAAGCACAAGAAAGAATTTTGAAAATTTCGTCTTTTCGATAAATAAAAAAATAAAACGCTGATTAAATATCGAAATGTAAAATCATGCTCGGAGCTGGTGTTACCGAAATGAGATAGAAAAAAGTTCGCCCCCGAATTTATACTCGTGATATGTTTACCGAGTTTCAAAGACCCTGTCTCGATGACATTATCAATTTTTTTATTTCGCTAATAGTCCGTCGTTTAAGTCGCTCGTTCGCGGAATAGATATTCCTGAAATTAACAGCTGAAATATGCTGATTTTGAAACGTATTTCGATTCTTATGATAATTTTACGATACTATAGGTACTACCTTCTACTGACGGCTATTGACTTTAGTTTCACAAAGTCCAATAAATATAAGAATTTGGTGTCAAACGTCAATGTAAAAAGTCCATTTCTCACCTTAAAGTCCATCAGACACTTTAGTCTTTGAAACAATAATTACACTTTTATTTCACTTATAGCGCTGACGAAGAAAGGATGTACTCGATTGCATAAACCAGTATTTTTACGGTCAATTATTGTTGGCGATTACTGAGAAAATCCGTCATCCGGAGCAGGAAGAGTACAGATTCGCGAATCGGAGTGTCTTAGTGGGGGCTTATTTGGATGAAGCTTGACCAACTCGTGGATGATAAATGTGGCTTGGATGGTGACTGTTGGCTAGGTGGCACTAGTTACCGTTGAGGAATTGTCTCAGTCTGACCCTTCGAAAAATCACTGATTTTCGCGATTTTTTTTTATGTTGTAACAAACTAATCGGTCTGGTTTTCTTTTTATAAATAAATACATTAATGTCAAATCAAATATGATTTTTTTCCGTTCATTTATTTAGTATATAATAATTAAATAAAAATAGTTGAAACGACACGTTAAAAAAAAAAAACGTCCTGTACGATGTCCACGATTGCAGTCGCAATTTTGATGTGAAATAAAAATTACAAAAAGATTATTTACCCGTAGGATAGTCGCTATCGCCCTATGGAGTTTTTTTTTTAATTTGACAAAATGGCGGCGGTTTAAACAACGCAGTAACGACTAACAATTCTGAACCGTAATCGGTTGACAACGATGTACCGTTATTATTATTTTTTTAAATGTTTGCCAACGTATATACAATCCGAAATTTGCAATCCGTAGCCCAGAAACCGATTAACTGGAAAAGAGCATTAAAAACCCGATAAGGGCACGGAGGAACAATAAAATATATTATTGTTGATTGACAGAAGAAAGCTAGGTGGATTTTGTGTCTGCGTTATTTTTGTAAAGGGCCAATCGTGTATTCATAAATGGACTATTTATAGATTACAGGAATGGCCCGAATCACAAATTTTATTCTGGGCCACGATCGGCAACCAGTTTTAGGCCAAGACTGACAAACAGTGCTAGGCCAAGATCGGCAACTACTGTTGGTCCCAATTTATCATCCGACGTTTGTCAGATGCCGGGCCAGTCATGGTTAACGTTAACGCGTCATTACTGGGAATACGGTCGCCATTTCTTGCCCATTCATGAGCCTGTTGTATTTTCCTACATGGGGGACTATGATTTGGTCGCTTCCGATGGGAGAATCGAGAATCGATGCTAACTGAATGTTCGAACCACCACATGGTTGCTTAATTCGAGCTAACACATGTTCCTCTAATCACTTGTAACAACTGTGAGCTCGATATTTTCCACACTTACGCAGTACGGTAAAGGGGGTAAAAGGGGGGGGGGGCAGATCATGACAAAAGCTATTCAAACACACATGTATCTCATTAAAACCGTGGCGGATGTTCATCGTCAATTCATTATTTGAATCGTTTATAGTTCGTGTACTTTTTGATGACCTTATTTAAAATCAAGCACGCGTGCTTTCCGCCGCACGTTTTTTTTTTTTTTTCAACGAATCAACACTGATATTCTAATACGTTTTGTAACTATAACAAAATTATTATTTTATTGCAACAAAAAATAAATCGGTCATTGTGTAATTGGCACTTTTATTTTTTCAGATAATCCGAAAAAAATTATTGTTACTTAGTGATTGAACTGTTCACATATATAGACATTTTTTTCTCAATGTTTTTTATCTGTACAATTTAGGACGAATAAGTATTTATAACATAATCTCTGTTATACATTATACACTTCTCACTAAATTTGATGATTCCTGTGAAATTCTTACTGTCCTCTTGAAAGTCGTGACGGCTGTACTGATCGAGGAACACTTCTATTTTCATGAATAGTTCCATCAACTTTCACTTTATTTTTAGCAGAATTTGAACCATTTTGATATTATTGTAATAATTGTCTTGCTAAACCTGGTTCCATGTGTTTTTATATAATTAAATAACCGTTAAAACCGTGTCTACTAATTTGTTTCCATTAGCAGCATAACCGTTACAAATTCGTACAAGTTAATTATTGACAGGGTTTATACGTGTCATTAAATTTTCGCCGTAATCAATGACAAGCTGGATTTTCACAAGACTATGTGGACTGTGAGGAATGTTATCATTGTTGAAAAAAATGCCAGCTTTGCATTATTCGCGCAAATCAGTTTTTTCTTATTACTCGTCAGAAGAATGGAGTTTTTATAATTCGACCATTAGGATCAATAATCGTACAGAACGTCTTTTTTTCCTTGGCCATTAAAACTATTAGCTCTGAAAACTTGTTCATCTCCGTTACTGTCATATCCGTCAATTTTTTTGGTTCTGATGGATTTTTTATTTTTTCCCTCAAAGTCGTTTAAGAGCATCTGAAAGATATTATTTTGTTTCCAATAAATAAATAGAGAAAAATCCTTTCCAATAAATAAATTAAGAACAGTCGTTTCCAATACATAAATTGAGAAAAGTAATTTCTAATAAATAAATTAACACTATCCATCACATTTATTTTGAAGAACTTGGCATTATTTATCCAATAATTTTGGAACCGTTCGAAGATAGCCTTGGAATCATGAGATGAGATATGGTGGACGATCGGTTCCAAAATTATTGGAAACGTTCGTAGACCATAGCTCTTCGTTATCTTCACCGTTCGTCGACCATATCTCATCGTTATCTTCAACGTTATTTGCATCGTATTCGATGTTACTTATTTCCTCATCTTCTGAATCACTATATTTTACTGGCAATATGAAACTTCGTTCTTTCGAATTATAACATCGCTACTATCACTTTCGTCACTATCATCACTTCCTGGATAACTGTTAGGACAATCTAATAAATCATCTAAACGAAACTCTTCGCTACCATTATTTTCGTTCGCAGGTGAAACTCCCTCTTAACCGTCCCGCCAATGACCAGGTACCCGGGTACCCATTTCAGCTTTGCAGATAGAATTTATTAACTTTTTCTTTAAAAAACTGTATAACCGTCTGGATCCCCGAAATTTAAGTAGTTTTAAACCCAATTTTTGTCGAATTTTTTTTATAATACATTATTTAATAATAGTTATCAACTATCAAACTTGATACCTCCTTTGTTCAATAATCAGGTACCCACTGAAGGTATTGTGCATGAATGTTGGGCTTATACACACTAAAGAGACTACCTATTAAAGTATTGAGGTAATTTGACTTTTAAATAAATAATAAACAATATCGTGCTTGGTTATTGAAAGAAGGAGGTATCAAGTTTGATAGTTAATAACTATTATTAAATAACTGATTATAATAAAATTTGACAAATATTGGGTTTCAAACTACTTAAATTTCGGGGATCCAGACGGTTATACAGTTTTTTAAAGATAAAGTAAATAAATTCTATCTGCAAAGCTGAAATGGATACCCGAGTACCTGGTCATTGACCGGACGGTTAAGAGAGCCTAAGACTTTTTATGATTGCGTGTTCAATTTGATGAATAATAAACATACGACTGACTGAAAAAATAAATATTTGTTTGATTTGATGAATTTCCAAACGGAACGTTACAGAGGAGAAAACTATGACCATCTCTCCTCGAATTATTCCATATATGAGGTAATTTTTCGTCCGTTCGTTTCGCGGGGGTCCAAATAACGACGCAATTTGTTCGAACGGGCATACGGCGGCAATAGTCCGAGGAGACCTAGCCCGGACAGTCGCATAAAGCAGACGAGTCCGAGATTGCTCCAGGCTCCGCGTAACGGTTACGCGGTTCCGCTCAACCTTTTCTCCGGGTAAGGCCACCGTGAACCTCGTGGAGGCTCGCTTGCTGCTTTTCCACCGTGCACTTACGTAAATTGAAAAAGTGGCGCGAGATTTAGTGGGCTTATCACGCGTCTTCTTTTCACCTCATTTTTTTCATCTCTTCCTCTTTCTTTCTCATCCGTTCCCGAATAAGGGAAAAGAGAAAGCTGGCGATCTCATACGAAAGAGTATCTCACTTCGAGAGGCAATATGCGATTCGTACGTAGTTGGCTCCGTAAGTTTTCCATCGACTTACTCCTCTCCCGGATGAACCCACGGCTCACATTTCATGCACGAATGTTACGTGGTGCCCTCTGTACGAATTTATTCGTGTTTGCACACTCGGCTCATCCGGATAGTGCACTTGGCTTTTAAGTTAATATCATTGAAGAATGTACTGATATTAGGATCATTATTATTGATGTAATCACTGTATCAGTAGTAGATATTAAGGGCATAACGAACACACCTCCGTTCACTTTGAAATTTTGAACTATTCTCTCAACCGGCTGAACCAATCGGTATAAAATTTGTTATGTGCATTCAAGACGATGGCACCGAGGGCCTCCTGCTCGCCATTTTTGATAAAAGTGTTTCATCGTTGAGAAATCGCGACGAGAAACCGAGAACACGCTTCCGTCCACTTTGAAATTTTGAAACCACTATTCTCTGAAACGTCTGAACCAAACGGTATGAAATTTGTTATGTGCATTCAGGACGATGGCACCGAGGGCCCTCCGGTCACCATTTTCTATGAAAACGTTTCATTCTTGAGAAATCGCGGTTTAAAACGTTTTGAATATCTCTCTCTCAAGGTCGTTCGTCATGGCCTTAATAATAATTCAACAAACCATCCGATACATTGGCCTAGTGGTTACCACGCTAGCGAGGGAATCGTTGGGAAGTCCTGGGGTTGAAACTTTTCGTTTCGCGACCGGGTAGCGGGGAGCGGGGCGCAAATTCAAGACCGCCGTATCGACACAGGTTTTTCGCAGTTTGCCAATGCCCGTGACTGAAATGTCATGATAAATGCGGTACAGAGAGGGAAACGTTGACTGCAGTGGAGGAAGAGTTGAGAGGTAGAAATAGGAAAATCATGGTACAAAGAAGACAAAACGAGAGGGTAGAGGGAAAATGCATAAACGAAGGATTCGGTTAAAACGTAAAAACCCGCAGGGGTATCCGTTGGAAATGGGAGAGTAATAATAATAACTTAACAATATTATTTCACACCACATATCGAAAACGTAATTAACGCAATTGCGTGTGTAATGCGTGTGTAACGTAATTACTGGTGTAATTCGATAATACGATAATGAACTCGTGGAAGAGCGAGCTCTCGACCTCCCGGTGTTAATATTTGCGTAGGAGTGAATTTGCACAGTCCCTCGTCAAACGAAATCCTCCGACATCTTGATATGTTTATCAATCTAATTCGGAAGCATCTTTAACGTTTGACTCGAACGGCAATGCAGGGGATCTACGGGGGCGCAGGGCAGAATATTTATTTCCCTCTTCTACTTCTTCTTCTTCTTCTTCTTCTTCTTCTTCTTCTTCTTCTTCAGCAGCCGTCAGCCTTTAATCAACGTTTCAAGATTATTCCAACGCAGTTGATTCGGTACTGTAAATAAACGAAATATCTTCGCACGGGGTTGCAATCTTTTGATCAGCGTTGCTTTCCAGCTTGCCAACTGAAATTACCAAAACGCCGTTGATTTTGTTTGTTATCGCGGTTGTTTGGCGAAACGGAAGATCTTGCGAGGGCAAGAAATGATTACGATTGCACACGAATCTCTATGCTTCTTCTTACCATGATAATTCAGTAAAAAATCAGTATCAAGTCAAGAAAAAAATATAATTTTACATTTTCCTGTAATTTTCAAAATGATTGTCCTGTTATATTTTTATTTGTATTTAAATAACAACAAGTATTATTAATTCGTTCATAATACACGCATTATTAAAATTATTATTATTTTTCGTTCAAGCAATCACGATATACACAGATCCGCGAGAATTACTAGTTTACACGTCCGTAGAAATTGGAAAGTCTCGACGGTGAGTTTCTGGGACGAATCATTCGATTTCAAGGGGTAACCGAATTCGACTTTGGCGAATGTAACTAGTAAAGAGTTACGAGAAAGATAGATGTAATCTCTTCTTTGTTTTCTCATCCCCGCTGGACGAACCTTTCTATCTTAGGGCCTAATCTTTTTCTGCCACACGTTACAAAACAAAAAAACACATACACATACACACACAGGCAAAAACACGGATAAAGAAAAACTTTATTTTCGACAGGAAAAAGGAACTCATTCAAGTTGGTTAATTAGTTACGTACAACAACGCGCGGAACGTGTGCAACGTATCTTCTATCTCGTTTCTCCCTCTCTCTCTC
Source organism: Ophioninae sp. A BG-2022a (assembly GCA_030523105.1). NCBI lineage: Eukaryota > Metazoa > Arthropoda > Insecta > Hymenoptera > Ichneumonidae > Ophioninae sp. A BG-2022a. The sequence continues at coordinate 9,779 of JAPYZI010002034.1, read as the reverse complement.
TCTCTCTCTTTATATATATATATCCCGTTCTTTTATTCTCCCGTCTGATCATCCCTCCGCAACTACCCTTCCGCCCTCTCACTGTCTTCTTCTTCATCCGCTACAGCCCCGTCCGTTTCCCGACCCGCCCCCACGCACATTTTTCACGCTGGGAAAGCAAAATATTTAACAAAAAGAAATTGGGCTAGGAATCTCATGGAATTACCCTTTCCCTTTTCCACATCCGTTCAATTCCAGTTGCGGGCGAACTCGGTGAACGACCGATAGCAGATTTTCTCGCTACCATACTTTCCCCGCGAATGAGAGAGTATAAAAGAGTGAGAACGAATGATAAAAAGCTAAAGTAATGAGAGAGAGAGAGAGAAGACGTTATTCAGGCGGATTCCGGTGGAGTTGGCAGTAGGGCGGGGAATTTGTAATCGGCGCCGATTCATTAAAACTCCGCGCTGAATGTATCCGCCAGCTGTTCCAACATCAAATAACTCTTCGAACGGCCGCGATAAGAATTCGATTCGAGATTCGCAATTACAGGAAATCGAAAAAAACAGGCGCTGCGTAGATTTGACAAATTTTTGTCTATTCGTGTGCCATCCGCGGTCTTCGTGACGTAATCGAGACGAAGTTGTTGCGTTTTTTTTTCTTTTTTTTTTTTTTCAAGCCTCGAATCGATCTGAGTCTATTTACATATTTTACTCTATGAACATTTGAAACCGGTAATTTTCAACGACAAAAAAAAAAGAATTGCCGAGAAGCGCGGCGAGGGTGGGGGAAACGAGCTCGAAATTGTCGCGTACACGTGCGCGAGTGCGCACCTATGGAAATCGATTTACGCTCTGAGGGAGTCGTAATTGCAATAGGCGAACGGGCGTGCTTTCCTCGTATGGAATGCGCGCCCCCGTTGAGGGTGATTTGTACGGGGCCACTCAGCGAGCGAATTGAATCGGAGTTATCGCGTGTATCTCCCGTGCACTAGAGCCCCTACCGTTTTTCAAACCATTTTTCTCTCCCCTTTTTACTTTTCAGTCTCGAACAAAACAGAAATAACGATATTTATGAACGAATTTACGTCGGATGGCTTAAACAAGCGAATCCTAGTTTTTAATTTTTTTATTTTTTTTTTTTATGAAGGCTTTTGAACTTTTGAACTCTCGTTTCAAAAGCACCCCCTTTTTTTTATGAGAAATAAGTACACGAGATTACTTTTTTTCCTATTTGTTTGAAATTTTTTTTCAATTTTCAGTGGAAACAACGTTTTTGCGAGTCCTTCATTATTGTAATTGTAATAATTTTTTATTATAACTTTGTAATCGTGATTTTTAAATTATAATAATTTTTTATTATCATTTGGTAATCCAAATTTTTTAATTATAATAATTTTTTATTATAACTCTGTAATCGCAATTTTTTCACGATAATAATTTTTATGGAATTATATTACGCGGGTTGTTGAGCTGACGAAGAAGACTCACGTTGCAGCTACAAGCTTTTTTGTCTCGCAGCTTCCGTTTCATTTTACGCTTGCTTATATTACATTAAACATATTTATGGAGGGAAACGGTTTTTATTTTTTTTTTTAAACCGCTTTGTTTTACTTTCAGTTTAGAATTTGCAAATGAGTTTTGAATTTTGTGAATGAGTCAGAAAAATAAATAGTATTGTTCCTCGATCTTTGCAGATGTTTCGAAGATAAAAGAACCGTTTATCAAATACAAAAATACCACGCGTGCACAGTGTATCCTTGTTTTATCGAGGCAGGTACAAAGAAGGGGCTATTAAAGTAGGATACTGCAGTCGTTCGAGTGCCTACGTTTGCTAACCGTTCCTTTGCTTCAATCCCTTGTTAAAAAAAAAGAAGAATTAGCTTTATCGTATAAACAAACGAAAAGCTTCATGAGAATTTTTCCGACGATAAAAGTTTTATTCTATTTTTTTTCTTAGCACTTTGCTATTATGATATTTTTTGTTCTTCACCACACAATTGAATGGACACACGCTTGATCGCTTTCTCTCTCTCTCTCTCTCTCTCATTCGCCCTCTTTGAAGTTTTCATTGACTCGGTGTGGTGTCACTGAGCCGTTGCGAAATTTTTAGTTTTATGCAGCCCAGAGATACAGGGAAGAGGCGCGAAAAAAAGTGGTCAGAGCATCGATACGAAGCTCTTTGTGGAACGGGTCTCGCAGTTGCGAGCATGGAAAACGTTCCTGTAGAAACCGTTTGTCGGAGGTCTTTTTACTTTGCTCGTATTCTTTTTTTTTTTTATTTGACTTTTTTTCTTTTTTCTCTTGCACCTAGCCCTCGTGCGAGTCGTGATAGAAGACAATGTTATCGTGGTCTCGTAGCTTTTTCGTGTTCCCAGTTGCATATTCGTTGTATCCTTCGCACAGATTCCAGTCCGCGATCTCTCGGTCGTAAAAGTAACGGAGAGCCGTTGCCACCCGCGTGGACATTTCGCGACGAAACGATTCTCTTGATTTTCCTTGTTTTTGTCGTTGTCGTTTCGTCCTTGTTTCATTTTTTTTTTAGGTTCAACTTTTTTCATAACAGACCGTCACCGTTGCGTGAGAATTTTCGAAATTTTTCGCAACGTTTTCTTCTCCAAGTTGAAGCTGAAAAAAAAGAAGAAAAACAAAAGGAAACAACGATCGTTCGAACGATCGTTGTTTCTTTTTCGCTCTCTTTCGTCAGGGATTCTAAAACGCCGATTGAAAAATAATAATAAAGGAATGTAACAATGAAATAATCAGTTATAGTAATAAAGTAATAAAAAATAATAAAATAATAATAATAAATAAAAATGGGAAAAATGTGTCGCTCCGGGGAAGTGCCGTACGAATTAGTATAAAAGCGAAAACAGAACAGATGTCACAATTACTTGATTAAATTCGGGCGATAAATTTGTTTAAATTTGTACAGGTTGAAACACGTTAGTGTATACCATGAATAAAGGAGAGCAAATTCGATATCGACCGAGATATCAACGGAACAATAGACCCAAATTTTCTCGCGTGGTTCTTTTTATATATCTCCATTGTCACAGTACTGATGATGATACTCGCACAGACGTTAGCGCGTGACGTCGTGAGCTATATGTTTTTCTTTTTTTTTTTGGTATCTATATTTTTGTTAGCAATCTCATTGCCAGTTTGAGTAAACATTGAAATGATACATAAAGCCGATCGGTGCGTGTATCATCGTCAGTATCTGAAGCGGATCACTTCTGAAAAGATTTTTTGGTATCTATCGTGATCTTTGCTACTGCATATACAAGGTATGTTCAAAAAATAAGGTGTCTTTTTATATCTTTCGAAAAATATTTGCTTGTTCATGAATATATATATATATTTTGTCTCCTTCCAAGTAATCCAAATTAGCAAAAAGAAAAAAAGTTCAAAAATCGTATGTACGTAATCTGGGAAATTTGAAAAGTCACCTAATTTTTTTGAAAACTACCTGATAACTTGGTATTTGTACAATTTGATTGCTCAACGAATGATTATCTTTATTAGTTTTATTGACGAAACCTTATCGACTGACTCTACCAAATTGTTTTCCAGTCGATCGTTTTTCAAACGTAAAGAAGAATTTCACAATGTCGAAAGCAAGCCTTCTGTTCCTCGCGTGTTTCGCTCTCGTTGGTTCGAGCTTTGCGGTCGATTTCACAAATAAGTGCACGCGCTTGGTAAATATGCTCTCCGGATAACCACGATTTATCAATAATTAATCATTCGCGTCAGGATTAAATTAGGAAGAAAAAAAAATCATTGCAGCCAAAACCAGAACCGAGGGGGGTAACGGCAGCCGAGATTTGTAGGGCTCGTGGACACGTCGCTGCTTGCAGGGTGAGACGAAACTCGCTTCCGTTGTTCTTTTTTTTTTTTTTTTTAATTTGTTATTATTCTCATTCCGCAATACACCCGTGTGCTAATGAAGGAATTTTAATTAGGACACCCCGGATAATACGTGCGCGAGTTTAAGATGCAAAACTCGCAATAACCTTTACGTGTCCCTGGGACCTGCCGACTACGATACCTGGTGTGGTTTGCGCAGGGTAAATATCATTTCTCCCCCATCATCCCCTATCCTTTTCACTCCTCTTTACCAAGTATTTTTTCCGAAGAAAATTAGGGAATACGAAACAATCTCTTAACGAGAAATATTCATATTGACGTCCAGGTTTGCCGAAGAGGTAGATGCGTCGCTCAGCATGGAATCCCCGAGCCCACGAATTTCAACCACTTCGTCACTTGTCCCTCCGGGACGTCTTAGGACTCACTTCCGCGAGACGATTTTTCAATCGTTGCGAAAAGGCTGGAGGAGTTTTTGGGAATCTTAGATTTTGGAACTTTCGAAGACCCGATACTTCTCGGCGCCCTCATTATTTAACCCCATCATCCCCGCTCCATACTTTCCTAAGCGTCTCACTCTAATTAAAATATATTTTTTGTTTGTTTTTGTATAAATAAAAGTGTCGTAATGAAAAAATAAACACTTTGTGTTTACCAATTGACTGCGTTGTCGAATTTCCAAAAAGTCCGGCGAACTGGTTCGTGGTGAAAAAAAAAAGTACGTCCCTCTTTCCCTGCTGAGTCGTTGAAGCGAAACTGTTCCATATGGCGAGTTTCTCGCGAGCACGATGGATCCCGCTTCATCATCGAGCGGCTCGATATCTCCTCTTTGTGTACTAGGCGGGACCGTTTATACTTGTATGCACATCGGGGTTTTTCACGTTCCGAACGAATGCCGGGGGCGTTCGCATTATTGGTTTCTAGCGGTACCTATTTTTATTCTCGATCGAGTATTCCGAGCTACTCCGGGCCGTGTCTGTGACCGCCGATTGGATAATTATGCCAAAGCGTCAACGAGCATTATAATTGCACTTTTGTCAGTCCAGTTCCGCCAAAGAGAAATATTTCCTTCGTTTCCTCCGATAGAACTCTCGATTAAAGATCTCACGAAAGTACGAATAAAAGTCAGGGTTTGATTATTAAAAATGTGGAGGTGTCAATCAAAAGATTCTGATTGGAAGCGATCGATTTTTAGTCATGAAAATCTATTGGGAACTTTGTGAACGTGTCCCAATAAATTTTGTTCGTTTCGTCGAAAATTAATTGGTCCAATTCCCCTGAGTAGTCGAAAAATTATGTATGAATATTGCTCGTTGTTATCCAATTAATTGGGATTTATTAATCCGATACGACGAGAAAGAAGATGACCTGTATATAGGAGTGGTGACCTAATAGCTCCGAACGCAATTATGCTGAATCAATTAATCGAGTTCTCGGAAAATAATGACTCGGTTAATTAATTTGAAATGTAAAAGTAATCCTCTTGTCTGCATCATATTCTGAAACCCTGGCTCATCGATGACCCGAAACTTCCATCCTTTCCACACTGATTCAGAGCATCGTTTTTATTGTTTTAGCAGTGAAATGGAATCGTCAGAATATACCGACTAACAATATCCAAGATATTAACATTTGAAAAAAGTCATTTAACAAATAAGGCATACATTCGTGAAATGAGCTGAAAAATATGTTTTATTTCTATGGTGTCGGTGGATCACCGGTGACCCTAGGTGTTGACTAGAGGTTTAATATAGATTCATTGGTCGATCGAAATTCATCGAATTTAGAATAAAATCGACCGTTCAATGAATTGACTAATTTTTTACTGTAATTGGTATCCAATTAACAAAATAGTTTTGCATTTTGTTAATTGGACAATATAAAATTTGTCAGTCCATTGTTAAATTAATTGATTTATAATCGATAAAAATAAATTTTGATGATTTATAATCGATAAAAATAAACTTTGATAATTTATAATCGATAAAAATAAACTTTAATGATTTATAATCGATCAAAATAAACTTTAATGGTTTATAATCAATTAAAATAAACTTTGATGATTTATAATCGATAAAAACAAACTTCGATGATTTTAAGTGGAAAAAAAATACCGACGAATCTTGAGCTAGACAGGGATGAGATCGTTGCGACGAAACGATAATTGGTTAGTGTTTGCGTTCCATCCGAGGGAGAATCTCGTTCGAGTTGATATTGTTCTTTGGTCATCCGGGTACGAGTATGAGTGAGGATTTCCGAGAGCTCTTTCAACCTGACCGGAAGCGATCGAAATAAATAGCAATGTGTTATTGTCTATTTGAAAATCGAGTGGTCGCGCAGGGGTAGTTCAGGGCTCGCGAGAGAAAAGACGTCGACTAGGACAACGACCGGGATGGGAAACCATAGTGGGATCTCGTGGCGCAGAGCTTAATGGTCAGTTACAGGGTAGGATCCAACTCCCACCGGAATGGGGATATATGACACAGGAGAGGACCAGTAGAAAACCGGGACACGCCGAGTAATTGATATTGGGTACAATACGAAGCCTCCAATTTTGAGCGGGTCTCGCGAGGGTGGGCGCAACGGGGATAGACTGCGCTCTGTATTCGTGCAAATGCAACCGGAGCCTGTAGAAGTCTCGTTCGATCGTTCGTAGCAAGCTTGCACAACCAATATTCCCTTTCTCTGGCCATCTTCGAGCACACCACGATCCGTTATCTCCACTTTCTTACTTTTCCATTTTTTTTTATCTCTAAACATTTTTTTCCCAAAAACTAAAACCATTGTTTGGGTTTGTTTGGGTTTTAGTGAGGGAAAGAATATTTGTGGAACGTGAATTATTTTTGAGTGTATGTGTTTTTTTTTTGTATCGATCGGTCAGTTTTGTTTTCAAGTTTCGATTGTATTGTGAAACAATTTCATCAAAAATGGTCTAGGAAAAAAACGAAATATTTCATGTTGAGTATATTTTGGTTTCCTCGTAATTAAGACATTGTTTAAACTTTGACGAAGTTTTCAAATGATTTTCGATAGAGCAAACAACACTTTCAGCCGATTTGAAATATTGTGAAATGGCTATTTTGTTGAAAGTACTATTTTGCTGAACCGTATATCACAGGGGCTGTAGAAATTCGATGGCTCTCGGTGCTCGGTCGATGATTTTTTGTCCATTCGTCGTCGACTCGAAACGAGAGGTCCCGAGTACACGAAACGGTAGCGGAAAATTCGACGGCTGACGGTTCATCGATTTCATCTCGATTGAATGGCGAGTCGAAACCGGAAGATCCCCTTGACTGAGCGTATACTACCCCCGTTGATTCCTGTTTGCTTGTTCAGCTAACGCGATTCGACCGCTGTTGGCTGACCTTTTCAAAAAATCCTTCGGTATCAAGGCTCCGAGCCTTTTTCACGTTACGTTCGCTGATTCGAAAAAAATCTACATCGCATTGAGAGTTCAAGTTAATTTTCTGTCCAAAGCCTATTTACAGGGTGAAACAAGAAAAATTGTTTTTTATATAAGGTATCTGACCCATGTAATACCCAGTCCTTAATAAAGCCCACGTTTTAAATATCCAAAACTACAAAGTCAAACGGATTGAGCACTCATCATCGAGTGTCTAATTTTAAATGATCGCAATTGCTATAGCAACCGCTGCGCAGTGGCGAACCCAATCAAATTTGCAGTCGATAGAAGGCAGCGCGTGCGATAACGCATTTAGGCGTTGCTTAAATTTAGACGTACTAAAACTTTTGAAAACAAACAATGTTTTCAATATTACATAGTGAATTTTTATTCTAATTATATGTAGTGGTTTATCAGCACTAAACACGTTGTTATCAAAATTAATGTTTAAAATTGAAGATTATATATTTTTAAATTTGTTTTTGCCTTATTAGGAACAGTGGTCTGAATAAGGCCCAGAAGACGATGTTTTTAATAAAGCTTATAGTTAATAGTGAACGTTGTTTTCTGAACCAAAATGATTATCAATACTATTATTATTAAATGAATAACGAAACAAACATTTTTGTTTTATTTCTACACTCATAGTTTTTTTTGTACTTAAAAACAAATAAGGTGAGCCTTGCATGGATCAGGTACCTTAAATAAAGTTGAACGAAAAGGATGAGAAGTCACGAACGAAAAAAAGGAGGGTAAAAAAAAACGCTTGAGAAGAGTAATTTGTCAGAAATGCTTGGGTAATTTCGAAGATTTCAAGCCACTTCCGTATTGTCTATCTCTGCAATTATTTTAATGATTTTTTTCTCCCCCCACCCTCCCCTCGCGTGAACAAAGCTCTTCGTACGAGGGTTCGAGGGGAGAAGGACATTCTTGATTTTTTGTTGTTGTTGTCGCATCTACGAAGTTTCCGGATGTCTCGGTCCCGTACGGCGCATCAGCGTGGGCTTCCTTATCTACCGAGCATTGAATTTTGTATTCGTGGGTTTTGAGGGGAAAACGCTCGCGACAATGGATGCATTGTGCAAACTCAACGGAGATTTCTTTATTCCCGAGACGGTTACTAATTATTGTGATGCTCGAGGTAAGCGGGACCCGGCTACAATTATCGTGCCAACCGCCAAAGACTTTGCCGAAAATGGAAAGTGCGAAATCACGGCGTAGCAACACTGCGACCGAAGTGGTCGAAATTTTTGAAAACGTTTTTTCTTTTGGTAATTATGCAGAAGTGGGGATTCAACTCAATTTTGGCAGGAGATTTTCTTTTTTTGTCATAAATTACTTTAATTAGTCACCACTAGTGATATTTAGCCGGCGGAAGCTGACATTTTTAATTATTCCCATTAGTTATGAGGTTTTGAAGTTTGGCGGAAAATGCAGTAGAATAGGGCATTTTCGTATACTTCGACGCCTGCACGTCGAAATTAACTGAATTTTTGAACGAAGTGAGCCTTCCAGAATATACCCAAGCAAACCCAAACAAACCCAAACAATCCAAACAGTCTGATAATTTATATGAATAATTAATGTTGTTTGGGTTTAATAACTAAAAGTGTCAGCCTACGTTAGCTGAATATCACTAGTGGTGACTAATTAAAGTAATTTATGGCAAAAAAAAAATCTCCCGCCAAAATTGAGTTGGAGCCCGATTTCTGCATAATAACCTTTTTTTTCAGAACTTTCGGGGCAAGATAGAAGAGAAAAATAATTTTCGTTCTCCAGGAAGTTATAATTTTTCCTAAACTTTCCAAATATTAAATATACATTATTAATTATTAGAGTAAAATTATGGAAATGATTAAAATGTAGGCTGAATTTATATTAGAATTATTTGAATTTAGATTTAGCTTAGATTGCATTTAAATTAAATATACAAGTAAAATAAACATTCGGATGTAAATAAATCGTGTGAAACCTACAAAAAAGCGATTTCATTGTAAATAAACGACGCGACTTTCGCGGAGCGCATCGACCGTTTTTCGAAACGGGGATAAAAATAATGGCGAGTTGTTCGAGAGTTGGCGCTTGCAGAGAGCCCGTCGACAAAGAGCCCAGGGTGGGTTCAAAGCGGATGGAGGCTCGGCTTGATTATAGGTCTCCGCGTTTGTTGTACACTGCGATCAGTTAACGGTGATCGCGTAAAGCCGGCTCTCTCGTCATCGCCGGTTATCCCCGTGTACAGTAGCCCGTTTCCGTCCCTATTACGCGCCGATAAGACGCACGCTCCAGCCTTATCCTCTCAGATTCGCGTTCCTTAGCGCACCTCTGCGTTACTCCTTTATTTCGTACTAAATTGAAAGATTTGGTCGGATCTTCGTAGGAAACATTTTTAATTTTATACTTTTAAATCTTTTTAATTAATACATTGTTCCTCCATAAATCATCAAACTTTCAATTCACTCCTATAAAATTTCAATTTAATGTCACGACGTTAGATTTGTAAATTTAGGCCATTGTCGTTATCAACTTTTCAA
>JAPYZI010002033.1:0-26575 GCA_030523105.1 Ophioninae sp. A BG-2022a | reverse complement strand
TATATATATATAAACGATAATTTTTTTTCGAAACCGTATATAAATACCTAGATCGATTAATTGTAAGAGTTAGAGCCGATGAAAAATTACCATTCCACAGATTCGGCTTTTGCAATTTAATTACCATTTTTTTCCATAATCTAAAATACCGTTGATTCGAGGAGTCTCATAGAGATACGGTGATGCGAAGCCGCGTCTATGTCTTTGGTACGTTTCTCTCGACGAGAATGAATTTTCGGTATTTACATTTGAGAGTAAAGCTGGATGCACGCATCCCCGAAATATTCGGCACGAGGGTGAACATTGAATATGCAGACGAAACCAGAATACAGATCCTGGATGATGGTACATCATGTGCTGGAAGATAGATCAAGAAAAAGAAAGAAGACGCTGGAGGAGAGTGAATTTAATAGTCAACCGTGCCGATTCTACCACACGCTGGGTAAAACTGGAGGGTATGGAAACATCGAGCTGATAGTTTCCTCTTTCGAACAACAACCTCCGGGTTATCAATTTTTTGAAGCTTGTACCTAGTTGTAGTCTATCATGGTGACTCATGTGTACCTACTTGAAACGAATCCAACTAGAGCAAACAGCTTTCGCTATGAAAATTTAAGTCATCCGGAAGCGTTTTCTCCATCTAGTCTCTTCCAATTGCATTCCTGTTCAATATTACAGCAGAGAACAGTCATCCGGAAAGGATGCTACCCATATGCGCCGAAACGGCAATCAGGGTTAGGTCAATGTTTCAATGGTATCAGTAGGTAATGATATGTACCTATATTGGCAGATGGCTAATTAGCTAATGCTAAATAGCTAATGATACGCACCTTCCAAATTTAGCTCTGCTAGTCGGATCAATCAGTGAGTATCGTTCGAAGACGGGCCAACTGTAGCTTTTCCTCTACTTCGAGTGATCAATGTACGCCAGAGTCTAGATTCAAAGACGGAAACGAGATACGACGGTCGAGGAAGTTTGAAGCGTCTGGGAGATGGGCATGAGCGCGTCGTCGGTAACACGCCGAAACGGTAAGAGGAGGGAGAAGGAGGGCCAAGTGAGTTTCACCAGAGTCCATTAATCAACTGGTCTATCCAACGAGTTCGTCGTACGACACGCGTATGTATAGTTTCCCTCGACTGCACCTGGGTTACACCTGTATACGTCATCACATAGAGCGTACGACTTGTGCATGGGTGTGCGTCATACGGGCGCTTATGTAACCTTAGCAGGATGCAAATACCCCTCATAACCCAAACACCATCCTCGTTACGTTGCCCGAAGACAAGTACGCGGAGATTGGAAGACTGAGGGAGAGTACTAACGCCTCTTGAAAGATCAGACGCGCAGGGAAGGAATCACTGGACCGTATCAAAACTATGAGGACCTTTTGACGTAAGGAAAACATGTCCAACTCCGAGAATTGCTCCGTGCCTCCAAACTAGCTCGATGTAGGCACTCTACACTGATTCGAGGTGCCGCTTTCCTGGCATGGTCTACCGGTTGCCCTAAAAGACGATCGAGACACACGTTTTTCGATTCGAGCCTGCAAACTGGGGCACACTTACGAGATTTCGATACATTTTTAACATCCGGAGAATCGGCGTCGCGTTATTGGTCGTCAAAGACTTGCCTGAATGCTGAAAGTCAGCTATTATTGGAGCATCTTCGTCAATGGCGCCCGATCTTTCCGGTTTATTCGTGAATAAAAATAGTTCGGAACCAACACCTATTACCATCAAAGCGTATCGATCTGACGTTTCCACAACTCAACTGCATTCATTGACGAATCGGGAATGGCTTCCGGTGAGCCAAAAAAATTTAGGATTTCGTCAAAGATTCAAGATCGGGGAGTGTCTCGTAAATCGTAAAAGGCCAGGCTATTTTCGCTGATAGAAATTAGGCTACTTCTCGGAATACGAACGCACGAAAGCCACCGGATACTGGTAGCGCGTCGCGCAAAGGATATAGTTATTGCTAGGCTGTTTTGGACCTACCATTATATCGCATCAGCTGATTTGACCTAGTTCGTCGAAATTCCCTCAGAACGCGGTTCCGACACGCGAATCTTCTGGGACTACGTTGAAAGCGTCAAACTTCGTGCCTCCTTACCACGTCCTCGCCGTGAACGTATTTTCCGCTACGGCTAACTTGTTTCGTTTCACACCCCTTCTGCATTCGCTGTCGCGAAACTTTCGGTACGATTCTACCGCTGATTACGGATCTATTGCATTATGCATCTTACGGGAAGAATGCAATTGACGAGCAAAAATTGGACGCGTGCTCTGTTTGGGTTTGCTTGGATGCATTCTTGTATCAAACTATCTCGCATTACCGGGCGATGAAATAGTGTCATAGGTTCTTCAAAGGACTCAGACTCCAGCGGATCATCGAAATTCAAATGTACAACGGGAGGTCACGAGTCACTGTAAAACATAAATGTCACATCACGTACAAGCAAAACCTAATATACACTAAAAATTCGTACGTGTCGCCGTCTCGTTTACGGGGACGGTGCAGTATTCCGTTGCAAGTCATCCTCCACTATTGTATCGAAGCGGATAGAGCTGCTATTCTAGAAATGAGTGGACGATCCTCAACACGTTTCGTGTTCAGAAAGTACTTTTGTATTCACGAACCAACCGAAACAAATAACGATATTTGCCGTCCCAACGATCGAGAGTGAAGATCACTCGAATATTTGGAACATTTTTCATCCAAAAATTGTATTAATTTCAAGCTGCGTCATGAAGCTCGACGATGTTGATTTATTTATCTTAGAAATTAATCAATAAAATTAATTAAACACATTTTTTTCTGTCCGTGAGTTGTCTCCAGAATTTTGATCGAATTTCGTTTCCCACATTTTGATCACGTTTCACCACGAAATTACGCTATGTGGTCATAGCACGAATAAACAATTATCGTATCTCTACAATAAGAAATATTAATTTTGTTCACTCCGAATCCCCCAAAGAGAATGGATTTTGGTTCTCAATTGAACGTTTTACCAGTTCATACAGTTTTCGTTTGCTGGAGAGTACGAGAGGGGTTTACAGTCGTTTTGTTAGCTGCGAGGAGTGAAGATGAATCGATGGTACGTAACCTCGATTTTAGTAAAAGCGATACAGAGCCATTCTTCGTCGTTTTTATCTTTAGGTTAATTAATAAGTTGAAATATTTTGCAACTTCCGGAGATGGATTTCACATTGATCTCTTATCGTGTATAAACAAGAAGCTAAGTTTTAGATTAAAAGAGGTTAAAACAGGCTAAAGTTGACAAAGAACATTTAATGAAAATGACGAGTGACGTTTCGGTACGATATTTCTACAATAGTGATACAAGTGGGTCTAAAAAATTGTCCGAAAACAGAACAGCTGTTTCTTCTCTCTCTTCATTCCTACCTGTGATGTACGTGTCCCGTATTTCTTTGCCGCGTTTTCCATGCGAATGGAGTTCTGTTCTCCGGCGATCTCGAATACACGCGAGCTGATTCGAGCCTCGTTCCGTTCATAGCTTGGAACACTGCAGTGCGACTGCAGTATACCTTGCAATACCCACAATCTCTCTACGCTGCTGGAAGATTCTTTTCTCGCTATCTCTCGGACGAAGGAACGAAAACTCTACGTTTTCCTCAAGTGGCGACACCATTTTTCTAGTAATTTACAAATTACTAGAAAATTTTTCTAGTAATTTTTCTAGTAATTTACAAATTACTAGAAAAATTACTAGAAAAACTAGATGGGTTTTCGTAACTTAAACGTTCATGGAATCTTTAAAAAGAGACTTGGATGATCGTTGTCTCAGCTTCGATACTTTTGACACGCGTCTTTATATTGGACGTTAAAAGCTATCAGAATTTATTAATCTGTGGAAAAATGGTTTTAACCGTTAGTCGGTATTTGAAGGATCAAGTATTGTTCGTACTCTAAAATCGACCCACTTCGCATTACGGAGTAAATGCGTTTTATGGAGCACACAGTAGTTCGCTATTTTTTCCCTAAAGTACTATACGTAAAGATTATCAGACTTAAACATTAGGTGAAAATATTTAAAATTCACGGTATTATGGTTTTTGAGTGAAAAAGTGATTGTTTCTCGTTCTTATCCGCTTATGAATTTCTAAAAATGTTTTATATTCCCCGCCTAGTATATACATTTTTCGTACATCATCTACAATCTTCAAAGCTCGTAAAGTAATATTTTGAATGTGTTAATTCTGTGAAGCCAAAAATATTCCTAACAGTATAGGGTAAGAACATAAACATTAAAAAATGAAGAATTTTGATATTTTTCTCATAACGCGCGAGCGCGCGCAAACTCACGTACACATATGCACTCGCACACGCACACGCACACACACATACACACACCCCACGCACACGCACACACACATACACACACCCCACGCACACACGAAGCGTTAATCCGCCGGCGCAACCTCCACGTGGTACGCTTCGGGTAACGCTAATGCCGGCGGTGATTGATTTTTACATTTCCTAAGATAAATTAAAAAAAAATTTTTTTTTTAATTATCCAACGAAAATTTTGTTTCCAAAATTTTTTTGAAATGTTTTTTTGTTAATTAATTTGAACATCTTCATAGGAACAAATGTGAGTAAAGTGAAAAAAAATTTTTTTTTCATTTTTTTTCAAGATTATGAGCGTTTGAGAAAAAAAAAGCGATCTTCCAATTTTTTTCAAAACATTGATCGAATGAAACAAAAAAACGGCTCCATGGATTCAGCTGAAACTTTCTAGGGTTTTTTAGGGTATGTTGAACGCGAATGCACGCTTCAAGTTAATGGTATCCTCAATAATTTCCATTTAGCCGGTGATTTTCCAAAAAGACCTCAAAACCGTTTTTTTTTTATATGAAAAACATTTTTGTTTCGGAAAATGAATGATTTACGTTTGTAGAGGATCTATTCAAGTTTCCGAAACTCACCCTCAATTTCCTATGCAACCATTTGTTGCTGAGATATCTATGGTCAAAGACAAAATTCAAAGTTGAATATCTCAGCGAGAAATGGATGTCTTGAGATGTACAAAAAAGAAATTAAAGCTGAATGATCAAGGGATTCGACTATTTCAGTGAATTGAACGAAAATTTTTTTTCCAAGTCCGTGGACCAGAAAGTGAAACCGGAAAAATTTGGAAAATGTTTTTTTCTCTGCATTCATCAGGATTGAGCGATACACACGGCTTTGAACATTTGTTGATCAGGAAATCTCAAAACTAGAGACTTTAAGCTTCAAATTGCTTATTTGTTTAGTCCGATATGACCACAATGGATTAAAATTGGACATTTTTTGTATTCCTTAATTTCTTCCTTTAATGTATCTATGGGGAATTCCATGGTGATTCGACCTGGGTCTGGCCCGTCACCTCTCCGATTTAACCCGCGATTTTTTGTTATTGTACTATGTCTGGAAGACACTCGAGAATTTTTTCAGATTTTTTTGGAACGTTTTGATTTCTCAACATTTTTTATAAACAAAAGATTGACGCCCAAATTAAAATAAACAAAATCCTGTGTCACATAACAAACACAAGCGTTGAGAGAAATTGGGCGCGCGTTTTGTTTGGCCAACGGTGCGCTTTTTTCGCAACAAAAAATAAAACAAAAAAAAATTGTATACAATCAATATCCCACAAAACACAAAAATTCTAAAAATAATCTGAAAAAATTCTGGTCAATTCTACATGATGTTATGTAATTGTTTTTTGTAACTTTTTTTCATTTTTCCTCTTTCATGTTTTTTACCAATTTTTTTTTCGAAAAAAACTGCATTTAATGCCAAACGAAACGCGTACCCACTGTTTTTCAACGTTCACGATGTTTGATATGTGACACAGGTTGATTGTGATTTTTTTTCGATTCTTAAACTTGGGCGTCAATTTTTTATTTATAAAAAAATATTGTGAAGTCATATCGTTCCGAAAAATCTGAAACAATTCTAGAGTTTAAAGATAGTACAATAACATAAAAAATTGCGGGCCAAATCGGAGAGGTGATGGATCAGACCCAGGTCCAATCGGCATGGCCCCATGTGTGCGTGCGCGCGTGTGTGCGTGCATGTGAGAGTTTGTGTGTATGTTTTAATAATTGAGGCTCGATTTCCTTGATTCCACGGTTATGTGTTAAAACCTGTACATAAATTTATCGTTTCAAGGCTTTCGAGAGAGTTTAGGTCTCTTGGAGAAAGATGATCTAGGATTCTTCTTCAGTCCTTGCCAAGGATGAAAATCGTACGGGTGCCTAGGCTTTCCCGAGCCGTAATCTTTGACTGTTCTCAATGAGAATAGTGGAGTTCTCGATACAGCTATCGCGTCAAGTATCGAATTGTTGAAGGGGGGGAGGAAGATCAAAAGATGGGAAACGTGGGAAATGGAGAAACGGTGAAACGTTTTGGTACAATAGACTTTAACGGATAATGTTCTTTTTCCTGATGCCTCGTTTTTTCGATTATACCTTCCTTGCTACTCTTTTAAGGGGTTGTATCTAGTTGCCTTGGTTATAAAATGGAAAACGGTATAAATGGAAAACGGTGTGTTTCTCTGAATTCTCCCAAAGCACTTGGATCATGAACAGCCTATAGCATTGAAATAACGAAATATTCCCGATTTTTGCTTTATTACGCATGAGCCGTTCGAGAGATACGCTTATGGTGAGTGATATTGGGAAATAGGTATTTTAGAGGATCGGCTGTATTGATTCCAGAAGTGAACTTTTTTCCCAAAAAAGAGTATAATTACGTCAAAATACGTAGTACTTGATACAGTTTCATATAATTCAATAAAAATATAAAAAATGTTTTTAACACTGCTGAAAAATTATGATAAGCACCTAATTTTCTCAAGCGCCCATAACCCCCATAATGCCTTTTCGCCCTTTCTTCCTCGATTCGTACTTTTTCTTTGTATCGCCAAACGCCCACAGAAGAAGACGCAGCAAAGTAAATAAAAATCCTTTTCGTGGCCAGGAAAATCGTGATAGGTCGAGAAAAATAACCGGAGCGGAAGGACAAAATGATAAGAGGCGCTATCTTCCACTCGAAGCTGTTGATACGATCGAAAAATCCTGGCACGAAGAAAATCCACACCGAGGTTTGGCCACATCCGGCAGACGGACCACACAAGACTTTTCCGATTCACATGATAATAAGAATTTCATTTTCTTCATACAGTCGGGCGATATGTACAAGACTACTCTTCCTTCTACCCCACCACCTTTTTTCCTCTCGAAAATTCTAAGAGCAACCGTCAAAGTTTCCCGACTCGAATCCTCGGACTTTAAATTCTTACGTTAACTCGTCGAATAAATTTCGTGACCGGAATCAATAACTTTTATACTGAATCTTTTTGTCGCAGTGATCGTATGAAGTCTTCATTTTGAAAAAAACGTTATTTTTTAAAATTATTAGCTGACTCGTTACTGTATTTGGTCATTAATTATTCTGTATTATTATTTGTTATTAGTAATGTATTCTTTGGATGGAATCCTCCCGGGTCTTCTGCAGGAGGGTGGAGAGGAACTCATCCGACATCTAAGCCTAATATGGTCCTGTCAGCCACTAAGGTACGTGCCACACCCTTCGAAAGAGGTCAATCCGATTTATGCAATATAGAGTAGCCGGTACTTTAAAAAAAATAATCAAATAATCCATTGGGTTTTATAGTACGAATAACGACGTGAAGAGCATTCAACACTGACTCCTACGTGCAACCATGCAAAAGCTTTCTTTACGTACTTGAGGGTGCGTCAAATAGGCCTAGGAATCTAGCAAATGGGGTTAACACATATATATAGGCCGTGTGCCATCATGGATGTAACCGGATGTGTTACATTTGAACACATATGCAAATGTATTTGGATAAGATACGCATGGAGGACCACGAAACCAGAAGGTCCACGAATCCACGTGTTTGTTACTCATTTTTACAAAATAAGTAAGAGAGAGGATCAGAAAAGATTCATAATGTAAAACAAAATAAAGTGTTTATTGAGTCAGCGTATGATTAAGTGTACATTAGAGTATACTATCATTTTTCCTCTAAAATATCATAGATAAGATGCATTAAAACTGAATTACAATTTTAATAGAAAAAAAAACCTACTTTTTGAGCATTCATTTTTTTATACCTTTTTTTTATACGTTGTAATTGATTTTTTTATATATAGATTTTTCGTAGGTCATCTACAATATTTAACGCACGATTCATAAGTTGTCCATCCCCACGGGATGGATAGATGTGCGATCATAATTTTAAAAATCTCCTACGAAAGTCCCTGAAAGTGTCATCGTTGAGGATTTTAAATAAATTGTCTAGCGAAATTAAATAAATTAATTTTATAATAAGTTTTTGTATAAAGACTAATCAATTCGTAAAATTGTATTAATACATTACATATTAATACAACGATATTGAAATTAAATTACTATTCAAGTAAATAATCACAGTGCACAGATTATTGCCTAAAATATTTTTTACAATTTAAATATATTCATTGAAAAATAAACTGTCGTACATCATCCCTAAAACGACTCTCAAATTGAATCATTTTCAATCTCTGAGGTCAATAGCCTCGCGTATCTGCCGTCTCACGATAGATCGTCAATATTTGCAAATCGATTAATTTGACGGATAAACGTGAACGAAGGGATATGTCAATTGGGTATGGTTCGACGTGAAACGTGACAGGTATTTTTGGCATCATCGGACACACGTCGTTGAGTTTACGCTGAATCAACGATGTTAATCAATGGTGTCAGGTACTATCATCTCGGCGGAAACACGGAGACTTCGGGGTTAAGCGTAACTACATGCACAATGATAGTACGGTACGTACACTCGCCGTATATGCATCGGACGACAAGTCAGACAAGTAATCTGCAAACAAGGGTCGAATATTAATCTTGACAAAAGTGTACGTAATTTTCGGGAAAAAAGAGTGCCGAAAAATATCGAAAACCGAAGTTTCTCTGTTTTTCGGATAACTCCTGTGAGAATTTACATGCGCGTTTCCAGTTGAGTTTTTCTCTTTGATCGGGTGAGGGAATTTTATCGCGCGTTAGTACGAAGCCTCTGGGTGAAACCACCAAGTGTTTCCGTGTTATTCGGTTGTTGATTATATACGTCGTCGGGTGTTTCCGTCTACTTTATTTTTTCTCACCATTATTCTTTCGCGGCCTGCGAAAACTGCATCGTTGCATAAAAAGGTGCACCACGTAATGGTGGTCGCATAGCTGTACAAACCCGTAAATGTCTGACCCACAGGAGCGCAAGAGAGTAAAGGGGATGGAAAAGAGGTTTCTTTATTTTCTTTAATTTTTTGTTTTTTGTTTTTATTGTTTTTGTTGAACACTGCTCTTGCATTCTCGCAGGGCTCACAAGCTCGTAAAAGCTTAGAGTTTCTTTAATGACGTTAGTATTTCACGACCTCTGTCGTGCGAACTCAAAAGTTCAATAATGGTTTTTCCTCTTATGAAATGTTTTCTTTTTGGTCTTTTTTAGGTCCCTCGTTTCTTCGGGTTTTCTGTCACTTTCTCCCGTTTTTCTCTTCTCTTTTTTTTCTTCGTTTCTTTCGTTATCTTTTTGAAGTGTTTATGCCAATATTGGAGGCAAACAGAGAATGAGAGGGAGAGAGAGAGAGACAGGCTTCAGCAGTACTTCTATTGCTATATCTAATTGCACTTCCCAGGATACGAGTTGTAAACTCCGTGGAATATCCAGTGCATCGATGACGAGCTAACTTGTAACTAACAGACGCTAAAATGAAGAAAGTTTATGGAAAATGTAAATTTTGTACAAGTTTGCGGTTCTCTACCTTCTCCTCTCTCACTCTCTTTTTCTGTCTCCCTTTCTCACGATCGTCTTCTTTTACTCGTTACATTTTTATTCTCCAGTCTGCAACATTGTGAATCAGATAAGTGAATTTTAGTCTGCTTCAAAGTTCGTGGATGAATTGGGATCCAACAATCGTCGACTCGATTCATATTGGGCACGAATCGTGAAAGTAACGGATTTTTTCTAATTGAAGGAGCTTTATGAAATATTGTTAACGATTTAATTTAAAACGTCTTTTATTTACCGTGGTCGATTTATTTTTTCTAATTGAAGGAGTGTCACCAAATATTCATAATGAAGTACTGTGATGAAAGAAAAATGAAAATGTTGAAACAAAAAAAATATCGCGGTAGTAAAAGTCGACGAGAAAGGGAATGAAGAAGAAGACAAAAGTTCAAAGTGATCATTAATTGGGATTTCAATGCAGTAGGTATAGAAATTGGACAGATAACGTTTGACAGCCGATTCATTATTTAAATAAGATATTGGTCAGAGTTTCAGAAATAAGATACCCGGTATATCGTAAAATTGTCGCAGATATGTCCGATAGTATTGCGCGGTACATAAACCAGAAGTGGGCGGTCAAGTGAGCCTGCTTGATTTATGAGTTAAGTATATTCGGCGTGGTATTCGAGAAAATGGCAGGGAGGAAAATACCGAGAGGGGTAGCAAGCTCACGAGCAAAGGAAGCTATATTCTCCCGTTTTGTGGAGAGTTTGGAGGAGTGAAAGCTTCGATAGAACCATGCACCGCGTTGGGGAGCGCGAAGAAAAAGCAGCCTGATTTTCGGTTTGCAAAACATAAGAAATAAGCTCTCCAATATCGAGGGTCGTTTAAGGTTGTGGCAAGGAACCAGGCAACTGCATTTTTAGATACGAAATTTACTTTGTTGCATAAAATATAGTTTCGAGGGAAATCGAAAAATCGTCACAACTCAGTAATTTTTTTCGAATTTACCGCGGTATGAGTATAGTTATAATTTTGTGAAATTAAAAAGATATTCAAAATATTTATTGCCCTATGTCTACAGTTATAATTAGAGAATAAATTTTCAATATCTTTTTAAATTCCTGCAAATTCACAAAACTTACCAAATTGTGAAAATGTTTGTAAATTGCAAAAATTGATCAATCAATCAATGTTTTTAATTTACGACGACTCAGTCAATTCTGGTAGTTTAAAAAAATTTCCATAATTCGGCAAACTTTTGGAATTTACCGAAATTCAAATAACTTACTGGTTAATCGATATTCTGATATTACAGGGATCAAACATGACAGTCAATATTTGTTTGGTGTAAAACGTCAACATTTTATGTGCTAATAATAATAATGCATGTAACTAATGAGAGGTAAATAAATTATCGCACCATTACTTGTTTGAATTTTCTTTGTTAAATACGCAGATTGTTTATTCTCTTATCCATAAATCCTGTAGATGAAGGCTGGACAACGCGTATGCCCGTGTACACGCGTAATTCCGCGTTTGGTGTGTTTGCACGAGCGGGACAAACTCAACAAATGCTAAAAAAATAAGTATAAAACAAAAAAAGGCAAAGGAAAATCATAAAAACTAGGTAAAAAAAATAACGAACAGCGGAGGAAAAATGTAAGAGAAAATGGGCCGGTAACGAGTGTCATTCTAAATGCGGTAGAATGTGCTGTGCGTATACTTAACGCGAGACGGCCGACTGTATAACGAGGTCATTTGGTAAAATAATTATGTAAACTGAGAAACACAAAGAGAGATCGTTTCGTTTTTCTACTGTTCAGCCTCGCGTATTTGTTCACGCAGGTGAGCTCCTGATACTCTTGTCTGCGGTGAATAAATACGTAACGGGCCGCTGTAAACCTGGTTCAAAAAGCAGGTAATTTTTCAACTGATTTGTTTTTTTTCATTAGAGGGTTCGTCGAGGTGTCGATTTCATATAGAATTCTTCGTAGCAATCTTGATTTACCCTTAAATACACTTGATTTACTTTTGACCTACACTTTTCAAAAATGCTAGTCAATCAAATAATGTATTTATTTGTATATATGGTTTATTAACAGTTGAAAATATGGTTTGTTGTGTAATATTACTTATAATTACTCATAATCAATATTACATTTACCATCCTTCAATATTTGTTCCTATTTTTCTGTTTTACTTTTTTACATGTTGCGATTACTTTATTTTATTTCCTGAGTCTCCTGGAAGCGGCACAACGCTTACTAATATCCAGAAACAGAAAGTGCTTCATCCTCATGTCAAAGGGATCTGCTAATTATATACGAACATTATTGATTCGAAGAGTACGGACACTCACGAAAGGATAGGTAACGATGATTGCATACATACTTGAAGCCGGTTTGATAGTCGCGGAACTTGGTAAAGTATATTCGGTTGGCGGAATGAAGTTTGTTCAACCAGTTGCCCAAAATGGCCACTTGTCTCTTTCAGTATTACGATTAGAGAGTAAACTTCCATCACGAGAGACTATTGGTTGAATCGTATCTCTGTGGAACGTCGACGATACGGATTAGACAATACGATTCACTTCCTTTGTTTTCTTCACCGATATCTTTCGTCTCAAGTGAATTTCCAATGGAAATATACTTCAATGGGAATTTATATCCTTTTTCGAAATGATATTTCAAGAACTTCGTCTTATTGATTTTTCGAACTCATCCGTTAATTTTCCCTCGGTTGTTATCTTTTTAAATAATTTTCTTAAGACTATTTTCGATACATTATTGGATATATAGGATTCGCTTACTTAAAACTATAAAATCATTTGATGAGTAGGTGGTTCGTTATCGTGATATTAATTAATAGAGCTTATCTGTTATTATATGGCAATGTAGAATAGATTGTTGGCTAGAATCGGATGGCTGAGTCAACTTTTTTGCTACCTCAATTTGAAGCATCATCTTATTGAATTATCGCGTACCAGACTGGCTCGCGATAATTTAAGCACGTACAATTTCGAAGTCTCTCGTGCTCCAGCCCAATACTAAACTGATACTTTCAAACAACACGGAACCTCACCCGATCTGGCAACACATTTCCTTGGTGGCCGTGCACTCATTAGGCGAGCGTTTGAAAGAAAGAGCACGTCAGTTACAACAACGGACGTAACGGTAGCGTCTATGTGCTAATCGTCAATCATATAATCTGAGTCAGCGCTGAAACGATGGTGATCCCTCTGCAAGAAAAATTGAGTGTCACACTTCTCGGCCTCGATTTTCGATATTTTGAAGGGTTTCACGGAATAATTTCCGGAAGGCGCCTCATGTGGGTCGCTGAATACATTACGATCCGTGATCACCTTAATCGTGGGCCCAAAGATTGGACAAGACGGCCAATTGAAAAGATTTTTTGAGAGGGTGTTCAAATTGAGGCCACCAGCGCCGAAATATGACGTACGTGGGATGTGGGAATATTATGTAGTTTCAGTCTAATGGAAAACGAAGAATTGACGTTGAACGATCTTAGCATGAAATTAATCATGCTGCTAGCCATGCTAACAGGACATCGAATGCAAACCTTCGCATTCATCAAGATCGACCACATAGACAGAGGCGATGCGCCGATAGAAATAAGAATCCCGGGCCCCATCTAAACATTGGGCCCGAATCGACAGAGGTGAAATCCACCTCAAAAAATGGGGAGGTTTTTTTTGTTTTTCATCGATAAAACTTGAACAGTCGGAGATATAAAAAAAAATAAATTGTAACAACTGTTATTTTTTCTCGTACTATACATTGAAGATAAGAACGATACAGCTAACAACAAATTTCACAACGTTTATTACAAAATTTCAATTTCTTCATACGTATCTCTGAGAATTGTCAATCGATTGGGATGTGAATTTGCATATATATGTAGAATTGATAATAACGGATATGGATTTTTTGTTTTTCCGATATCTTCTAAGTACGGGGTTGGAGCTGCACTTCGATCGATAAGGCAAAAGCATCGTATAATCAGCTAGCGTCATAGAATTCCGGGCTAATTTCACACCAATATGAATTGGTGTGCATATACGTAAATCTGTCTGGCATGAAAAAAGAATTAAGAGTCGACCCACCCCTGTGTTTTATTTTTTTGCCCACCCTCTATCAGAACGTGGTAGACCTAGTTATAGGAAATCTGTTCTATTGTAGTGGAAATGTAAAAGTGCCGTTGACGTTTCCTTGCATTTGGTGCCAAACATCAACTTTAAGGGGGTAAGCTACCCTCTACCTGAACTTCCTTTACCGCAGTCGTCTTTGCCGTTCGACATGTTTCTTTCGATTGAAAGTATATCTAACAACTCCGAATTGACGTTTCCTAATTTTGCGATATCAGTATGAGATCCTGAGGGGGTAATCCATCCCCTCCCTATTTTCCGTTTCATTGGCGGTTCAAAAATTTGCCACTTCATGTTGAAGAATATGGTTTGGCCACCTGCGGATATCTGTATTAGTCTCAACAGCGGCAGGGGTCGATGGACGCAGGGATACGCTGCCTACTCCTCGGTATGCGGATGTTCATGAGAAATTTGTATTCTTTACGTGCACCAATGATTTCGCAGGCGATACCTTTTTCCATTTGAAAAAAAATAGACGTAAAGATGCGATCACGGTCTTCATCCCAGATATTCTATTGCATAACTTTCAATAACCATATAGAGGCATGGAAAGGTAATGAAAAATGTACCCTTTATTTACACGTAGTCCAGTGACTAGGGCTAGACCAACTCTACGCGGTTTTTCTGGCCCTTGTAGACTTATATATCAAATAAAAGCGTGATAATTATATATCACGGGTGGTTCACTCCTTAATTTTTTTTTCGTTCGAGCCACTTTACTGATATACACACCGACTCATATTGGCGTGAAATTAGCCCGAAATTCTATAATGCTAGCTGGCTATACGATGCTTTTGCCTTATCCATCGAAGTGCAGTTTCAATCCCTTAACTGCGAGATATCGGAAAAACAAAAAATTCGTGTCCGGTATTATCAATTCTACACATATATTCCAATCGGTTGACAATTCTCGGAGATAAGTATGAAAAAATTGGAATTTTCCTATAAACAATGTGAAATATGTTATTATTTACATCGTTTTTATCTCCAACGTATAGTACGCGAAAAAATAAGGGTTGATGCAATTTAATTCTTTTTGGTATCTCCGACTATTCAAGTTTTATTAATGCAATACGAAAAACCTCCCCATTTTCGGGGATTGTTTTAACCCCTTTAAACCGTTTTTCCGCAGATAAAAAAAATACGTATCGCTTAGTTTTTGATACTCTTCCACATTGCAAAGTTTCAATGAAATCGGAGGGAGACACCAAAGTGATGTTCCTTTTTAGATGCAAATCTTAGGCTTTATTACACAAATACACAAATATACGTATTATGTTTTTTCTCGGACGTCTTATGTTAAAAAAAGGAAAGATGAAGGCTAATATAATATACGCACATAATCTTCATTTATTTCTTCGCTCTCGTTTTGAACGCCCCATACAAATGAGATAGTTCACCGTGGTAACATTTCTATTTTTTATTTATATATTACGAACAGGCAGGTGTGCAGCTTTCGGCAATTAAACAATTAGTCATGGCGCCGATTATTCGATTTGCAGAAGTTACGCATGGCTTTGAGCCCTTTTCCGTTTGGACACTTCTTGCGAGGCAGAGTTTCGCACCTTCTCGGCCAGACCGTCTGCAGACTTATCGCTGATTATCCAATGTGATACTAACTTCAGCTATTTTTGATACCATTTCTTTCGATACATGCCGCTACAAGCTTTGCAAAGTTATAATAATATCTTTCTTTTCCTACAAAACTACTGAACGACTGAAAAGAGTTTTTATCGCTCGCGCTGCGGTCAAGAGTTACAAACGAGAAATCTCGAAATGTTTGCGAGTTAATCTTGTTTTCAAATCGAATTTTGGGTAGTAATTGGTCGCGTGTTAGCAACACCGTAAACACACTCACCAAAAGTATTACGTGAGCTTTATTTCTGGTGCAAAAATATTATGTTTGGAAAATCGAACCTGATAAAATTATGACCAACCAAAACAGTCTGTACAGCTGCGATTCTTGAAGGTGTTGTTGTTACAGGCATATCATGTTGGAGCAGGCTTCCTTCTTAAACGCTGAATCCATTTACTGCGGAAGCATATGGATTGATTAGTTGTGTTGGAAACATATAACCTCTGAATTCATTGTCACCACATTTCGCTGCAACTTGGAGTACATCAGCATTGGGATAAAAGCTTGTTGTCTCTGTTTCAGCGATAATTAATGGGCTGTCAGCGGAAAGAATACTGTTGCCATTGTCGATGTCCATCAGAAGATTAATTGATAAGATCCGATTGATAAGAAATTCCTTCTTTCCTCTCTCTCTCTCTCTCTCTCTCTTGGCATTGTCACGTTGGTTTTTTTCTTTTCTCGCACAACGTTGGCGCTTATACTCCACTGTGTTCTATTTGTCCGGATCGGCTGTACCGGCATAGCTTTTCCGCAGTTTTTGTATGCCCGTGCCATAAATGGTGAATACGGTACAGAGGGGGAATCGGTCTCGGCCAAGGGGGGGGGGCATGAGGAAACAAGGTGAGGGAAAACAGGAGGATTAAACAGGAAGGAACAGAGGAGTGAAGAGGGCCGTAATAACCCGAAAGGGGGTGTACGGGGAGGAACAAAAAAGAAACTGGTTAAATTATACATAAATAAATCTAAATTACGGATGAAATTTGACTTTGGTCAAACTCGACTGAATTATCTCAAGAAACCCTATGGCGCGGTCTCTAGTCAAGCTTTAAGTCGCTGGGTGAAAACGATTCCAGAGAAAAGCGGCATAGATGCAGAGACGTTTACAGCACATAGTACACGCCATGCTTCAACTTCGACGGCAAGAAAAAATGGTGTGGACATAGAGACAATAAGAAAAACAGTTTAATGGACGGCTAGGACACTCACGTTCGCGAAGTTTTATAACTTGAATGTTGTTACGCACAAAAGCTCATTTGCAGTCTGTTTTAAAGTGTAAATAGCACGCAAGGTTTCTATCAGCCTGGAATATTACTGCTGTTGCAGGCTTTCAACAACTACATGTTGATAATGGAGGAAGAGGCGCTCATACAATTACAATAGAACTTCACTTACAGGTAAGTTCGTTTAATTGTTTAATTCTCCAGTAAGTTTTGGGATTTTGTAGAAAACTTCAGGATTTTTTAATGAAATTCCAGACAGTCCTGGAATGTCTCTTGATCGATTTAATTCATAATGCATTAAACCCGGGACATTGCAGCTAATTACTAACATATTCTACTTAAATTTGACCGAAAAATTCATCAACATACACAAAAGAAATGACAAATCGATCGTTGAATAATTTCGCTTACGTTATAAAAATGAACACGGCAAAATAATTCCGAATTTCGGACGATCGGTAAACCTCTAAAGTTAATCCTCGATCGGCGATGTAATTGAAGACGATTCTCGTGGGACAGATATCGCGGTCTATGGGCCATGAGAGATCGTTTGGTTCGCTATTTCAGTCCGAGCGTTATCCGCACGTAATGTACACAGGATAAACTACACGAGGAGCCGAGAGGATTTCGAAAATAGCAGGACGTGTGCAAAGTCGCAGGATTCCAGAGTTTTTCTGTGGACTTTGTCCAAATTGGTTGATATATACATATATATGTTCATGTCTGTGGAAGTTGGATGAAAATCGAGTAACCTGCTTTCCGATTTCAGTTCACGAACTCTTTTCCTACAGTCAACACAATCAATTTCCCTCCGAAAAGTTATACAAGTATTTCCCGCGATCGAAGCTTTTTCCCTTCAGCCCGTTTCGGGCCGCTCAGTGTTTGCCCCTCCTCACGCTTGTCCTCAACCTTTTTCTCGGATCGTCTTGCTCTTCGAGCTCCTTCTTTTCATTATTGCGGAAGGCACGTCGCGTTCCCTCGTTTGCCGGTTTCACTCCGGCCAGCTTGTCTGTGTACCGATTAGCTCGCGCTTTCGCTTTCTCTTCCAGCTCGGCCCGAGCACTCTCCGTCCCATCGGCCAATGTCCATCCCCAAATACTCCTATAATTCGACCTGTCAAATTTAATCTCGTGGATCTGTCCTTTAAAACTTCCCGTATAAAATCTATCAATTGTGTATAGTACGTATCAGGATCTTGTGACAAGTTGAAAGGCCGCGGGGACGAATACCCGATTACATCGGAAACGAGTGGGAACATGTTTTTTTTCGATTCGTCTAAATATTAGCTACCATGTTCAAATTTAAACACAAATGTTCGTATTTGTAAAAGCATCGATGACCCTGGCAACGCAAAAGCTATGACCTTAAGAAAAATTAATTTTTCTCGACTGTATCAACCTTTTGAAATCAATGAAATTACCTGTTGACACTTTTTTTCACTGCCACACCGTATGCTTGACCAATGAAAATCTTATTACGGAATTGACGTTGCACACGCAACAATAGGACAGGCTAGTTCGCAGATAGGGAAGCTGTGTCTTCGATGAAATATTATTGCCCATTGTTGTTAAATTATATTTTCCGTGTATAAAGAGCGATACGCGGAACTGCAGGTTTCAAAACAAGATGACAAACGAAAAAAGGCAAAAAGTCGACACCCGAAGTTCGTACATCGTAAATACAGGAAAAGTGCTAAAACCGCTCCGTTCCATTCCTCCTCTATGTCCCAACGCAGCCAGAAAGGGTTGAAACGTTCTTTTACGTGAAATTATTCTGACCGGACGACGACGAGGCTCTACCCTCTGATATATCGGTAGCTATAAATTACCCTGTATAATACTTTTTCGTCTCGCGGATTTATGAGAAATTCGACTAAATGAGGAATATCGTATATATACATATATACTGGGTGGCCGGAGAAATCACGTCGAAAGTTTAAATTTAAATACCTCGTACCGAGGGCTTTCTAAAGACCCCTAAGTCTGTTAGAGATTTTTGGTAGTTTGGGAAATACAGTTTTAAACGGTTCTTTCGTTATTTTCCCCTGAAATAAGACTTGATTTTTTTCTCCTATCATGGATGTTTGGTTGCATACTTTTTTTTGGTGATCATTAATTGTCACAATGTCAAATATCACCCAATAAGTATTGTCTGCCTAGGGCCTTAAGGAACATGCTTACCATTTGGTCGGAAGTTCAAAATTTTCGTTCAAAAGCAGTAGTTGTGAAAAAGCTCAAGGACTCAGAATATATTTAGAATGCCGCAAATATATATGGCTAATTGGGATATCTCGTTATATAAAATTTTTATTTCAAATAAAAAAAACTCTTTTCATTGAAAATATAATAAATATTAAAAGAAATCCTCCATCAATTGTATAGACAAATAATATTGATCCAAAATATGCTATTAATTTTTAAGATTTATAAAATATTAAATATATACAATTTTTATGATACTTAACCAATTAACAAATTTAAAAGATTAATCCATACAATCGGTCCCTAATAATAGATAAATCTAATATTTAATCTTTAAGGAAGAAAATCCGGGGAAAATAGAATACCTATCAATGAAAATCTTGAATAAGCATCAATTAAACTTACAGTCGGTCTATTCATAGAAATTATTCCAAGACAACGAATATATTTATTTAATAATTTGTAATAAAATAGTTCAGGAGCAGTACTTAAAAAAGTTCAAGTCGTTACAAAAATTATAGAAAATCGCAGTAATATATAAGAGCAATTTTGATACCCCTTAATATATTTATATGAATTAATACCTTTAAACGTCACATTTCTGGCCACCTTGTATGTAGAAAGAGAAAGAGGGAGTGAAAGCGAGTCATAAAGATAGGAATGGAAGACAAGATAGAGAGAAGAACAGGGCTGAGTCGATGCCGTGCTATAATCTCGAAGAAACGACTGAAAATTATACTTAATGTCTTCCTATCTCTCTTTTGAAAATGAGAACTCTTTATTTTATCGCGTTTCTTTCAATTGTATCTTAAAATGTGCCTCATTGTTGGAACGTGAAAAACGGTGAGTAATTTTTTTTGTATGGTGCTAGTTTGTTTTCGTACGTACAGACGAAGAATGAGATTAATCTCTAGACAAAAACAGAAAATAAATGACGAAGTGGACAAAAAAATATCATGTTTAAATTATTATTCTAAAAAGAGTCGTGTTATCGTTATTGAACTATTTTATATTTGAAGTTATTTCGTTTAAAATTATTATCGTATCAATCAGTTAAGTTTGATATTATAATATTATATTCGATATTACAAAGGGAATTATATATATACGCACATGTACAGGTTGTCTCACCCCGGAATGACCTCCGTAAAGCAGGGGGTTGGGAATGAAATTCTGTGTCGATTGGTACAAGTATGTATGTTACCCGGATCAACCCCTGAATTGTTATTAATTTTTTAAGGCAGCCAATCTGCGTTCTAGGGGAAAAATATACAAAAATATTCTACAAAAGTTTTTTTCCATTTTACCAGACTAATTTTGTACTTTCGACAAAAACTCGGGGATATTCGCAATCAGCGAAAATTTCCGATTGTGCATGTTACGCTTGGGCGAGCTGCATGCACAGCCGGGTGTACCGACTAGTTTGCGTACTCGACTACTTCTGGAAGTGTCCATAGATGTTTATATATGTCTCAAAATGCCACTCAAAATGCCAATTAGAGTTTTTATTCAGTGATCTGGATCTTGGCTCCAAAGCATTTTAATTCCGGTTTAAAAATAGTTGAAATTGCATCTTTTCTTGCAGCTGGACTATTCAACCAAGGCTATACATCGGTTTTGAAATCCATGTTGGCATTAAATATAATCGTTGGACGCCAGTGCAAAAATGGTTTGTTATATGCCCCTGGAATCGCCGATTAGCCGATGAGTTTGTGATATCATTGACTTTTTCCATGTCAAAACTTTCAACGCGTTTTTCTCGAAACAAGGGTTTTCCAATTGGCGTACATTCTTACGGCAAAACTTTTCAACCTAATTTGATGAAATTCAGCATATTACTGCATGAAATCACACTCTTCTATGTGAATATTATTATTTTTCAATACCGACAAAGAAATGTAATTTTCCAAAGCAAAATGAGCGAAAAATTACATTAAAAATCGCATCGCTACTTTAAACCAGTATCATTTTAGCCACTTTTATTATTTTTCATTTTCCCGATATTTAGAGAAGAACTATAAGTATTTAAAATAAAAATGTTCAATTGTATTAATTTAAGATGAAAACTACCAGTGACAGACTGTACGCCAATCGAGAATTCCCCGGTCGACATATTCCAGAACCAGTGGATATCCCGGCAATTTTTTTTTCATTTGGATTAAAAAGATTAAGCATCCATCTTCAATTATCATGAAAAATATCTCCGATTTGGAAGGCAAAAAAAAACATTCTATCCGCCAAAAAATCGTCAAAATGATGTATTTTTCCGCCTTCCAAAGGTACCTCCTCCCTTAAGAACTATCGTACCTCGAATGTTAAAGAAGTTTAGTGAGATTTTACTACCCATCGAGTGATATCTTAATAAATGAATTTCATTATCAACAGAGCTAGCGATGTTTACACATGTCCCATTTTCTGCCATAAAAACCGAACAAACCGAGGAAACGTGTTTTTCAGTTTTAATATAAATAGTGAATATATTGTGGGGTCGGAAAAACTTTGCGCTTGGCAAGGTACGAATGTTGGTCGAATAGAGTTGCACTTGGCGACCTACATAACAAGAGGATTCGATCGGTATCACTTGTTTGTCGAGTATTCGACGAGCATGCCTGATACGGATGCTGGTAGTGATGGTGGTCATCCGACAACAAACATAGAGGGTGGTGTGTGTACGCCAGGAGGGAGAAAGGTATATGGCGAAGGATAGAGGGGGAGGCAGCGAGATAGGGGGTGTAACGATACATTCGTAACTGTAGCGTTGTTGATGTTGCTAGTGGTTCCACGTTGAGCTTCCACACGGGGGATAATCCTCCGCAAATAGTGGCATTAATTGCCTACACTGTGTCCTATTTGCATGTCATTATTTTGAATAATTGATGACTATTGGGAGCCTACGTGACGAAACTCATTATCATATTTAACGTTCTACAAAATGTGAAAACGACGAGGGGTGAGTGTGAATCTACCCTAACATCCACATTCCCTAGTAACCTTCATCGACATCGGACCGTGCGGTTGTGCATCATCTCGAAACGAATTTTTCGGTTCATCGGAAATTTCCATATTCTTCGTGGTTGATCGAAGTACTGGAGAATAAGGGGCAAAAAGTTAGTCGATAATGCCCAGTCGTACGGATTTACAAGTTTGAATCCTTGAACACGGCTTATTAATGAATTAATATTTAGAAATGTTTATTTTATATTTGCCGTACCCAATTGTGTTAAACGTTAAATAATTAAGCTTCAAAAGAAAAAAAACTGATCATACGTTTTTTCAAGCCGATCAATAAAAATTGTCGTCGTCGTCAAAAATGCAAACTTTAAGAACTTATTTCCCTGAAAAACAAAAAAGAAACAACGTTTTTTCGAATCGAAGCGTAGTACGCTTCGATTCGAAATACAATCGAAGCGTGCTATGCTTCGATTCGAAGCGTACTATGAATCGAAGCGTACTACGCGAACCCGCACAGGGTTCGTTTCTTTCAATTTAGCCTGGCGAATCGTTGGAACAAGCTGGTTGGGAATATCGTTTGAAAGGCGTTGAGCAAATGTTGGAGATCGTCGGGTTTCATGGGACGTTTAAACTACGGAGTTGGAAGTGATCCCTTCGGTATATAGGCTGGAAAATGGGCGAAAGTCGCGGAAACGAGTGACAAATCCCTGGTGACGTAAAACACGATTAGCGTACGTAGTACCTCGTACAGAGCTTCGTCGAGGATGATATTAAAAGCCGCACCACCCTGTCACCGCTTTTCATTCGGATGTTGGCTCGGTGAGTCGGTATATCTGTACATTTGGGTTTAGAGAGATAGGGGATGATGATACGACAGGGGTTGCGGAAAGTTTCGGATATCGTGTGGAACTCGGGTTCCGGAGCGCATGAAACATGGGAATAAATATATCCACGTACGTTAAAGTAGCTTCTATTCGTCGTAGTGCGTGCGGATCGGTGTATTTATTATATTTTCACGTAGCATGATGCAATCTTCCTTCTAGAATCTCTCATTGATGATCCATGTCCTCCCTCTCCGAAGAAGCTCCGCAGCCACAAATAGTTGGTTAGGATCACAGCGACGGGGACTACCTCGAAGTAGAGATCGGACCAGGTTCACTCGAGTTATCAACTTCACCGGAGATCATGACAGAATCGAAAGTTTTCCAGAGTCCTCGACAATCGCACATTTATCGTTTTAAGACTTTGACGGTATCGTGAAAATTCCCAATTCGCGGAAAAAATGGTCTTTCGTGGTGGTTTATGCGCTGGTGATGCGGTTGAGGTCTACCGGAGATTGGCTAGCGAATATTTTGTGTACGTATCAGGGTTACGAAGAAGATCGACTATTTTTTGTTACTTCCTCTGGTCAGTGAGGTAAGCTGGTAAAATATGAAACTTGAATATGTGGATCAATATTTAGTGATGACTCATTGCGAGTTTTCTGTTCTTCGGATCTTTGGAATTTTATAATTCGCCTTCGCCAGTGGACAAACATGCAGCAGTATTCAGAAAGACAAGAGACCTTTTCAAACTACTAGAAAATCGAAAACACGGACTCCTAAATATTAACGTTTAGGACTCATATTTTATCAGGCTTCTTATTTCCCCTCACCTCTGATTATGTCAATTTTAAAAAATGATGTCGATTTTTGTTTCAGTCACCATATTATATGTATACCTGATTATCTAGATAAAAAACTATCCTTAATTACAAATCCACTCTTAAACTATGGAGGAGAAATCTTTTGTGGCTTCGAAGGATATTTAGTATTCGCTCGAGGGAACGTTCAGCGGGAATGGTCTTTTGGCCGCTCTTGTGGGATCCGTCCAACTGTAAGCAACGAGGGTTGA
This sequence comes from Ophioninae sp. A BG-2022a, assembly GCA_030523105.1. Lineage (NCBI taxonomy): Eukaryota > Metazoa > Arthropoda > Insecta > Hymenoptera > Ichneumonidae > Ophioninae sp. A BG-2022a. The sequence goes on along the minus strand of JAPYZI010002033.1, from coordinate 2,708 downwards.
TTCTTTCCTTTCTCATGGGAAGAATTTCTTCGTTTCTCTTTTCGTATTTTTTTTTCGTTTGCATGCTCCGAGTCCGCAAAGTCGTCGTCTGGCAATGCGGCAAGGGCGCTTCGCGAAATAAATTGACGAAAAGGGGAGGAGAGATGAAAAGGGTAGAATCGAGAAGGAATCAAGTATCGTAAGGTAAAAAGGAGGAAGGTGCTCGTCGAGAAGGCGTGAATTGTAGCGGTTCATAGAGTGCTCGCTAAAGCGGTCGGCGAGAAAGATATACCTCGTAGTATTCTGTGCATGTTGATGACCTCTAGCGATGGAAATTGGACGAATTTTATCCCGGCCCCGAACGCTTTCAACATGCGAGACAGTCCACCCATATGTACTTGTGTGAGCACAAAATATTTCACCCCCGTGTCTCCCAGAAGATTTCATTGTAATAAGTTCCACGAGTTCTCGATCCTTTCGCGCGTCAAGTGCACAAATTTCCGAATAATAACATCAAGGACGATGGAGAATTAAAAAGGAAAGTGAAAACGTGTTGGTGCTTTGAGCACAGTCCTATCAACGATCAAGTAACTTGTGCACAACTTCGATTTGGTATTCTACTTTTATTGTTTCTGGAGCCCAATCGTTATTTGTTTGGACTTTGGACGTTTGGAGGATTGCTGTCCATAAAAAAAACATATTTACAAGTTTTGTAAATTTATAGTGGAAAGTTCATCAGAGTTGTGTTTCCCAACAATGGATACGGTCTTATGCGGTTATTTAGCCTCAATGATTGCTGACTGGAGCGCGAAAGATCGTTAAAGTAGCTTCACTTGAATGAACGCTGAATAATCAAAAAAAGTTTATGTCGAAAACACGTGTTTTGTTTCAAGTCCTGCGATAGGCCCGTGAGTTGTCCCGTTAGTATAGTGATAAAATTTGCTACAGGCGCTGTGCAGGGTTCATTCAGCACTGACGGGATAGATTTGCTAAATAATCTCAAGTTCCTTTCATTTAGTTTTAATAGTCGATATTGAAAATATACCGATGAGTTTCGTACCAAAAGTACACTCCCTTTTTATTTTGATATTCAATGAAAAAACTTTGCATTCAGTTACCAAAGCGGTGAAATTGGTGTGCTTGAACGAAAGCGCAGAGGCAAAATGTTCGACGAGTCAGAGGAATTAATTTATTCCGTGGCGATGTGTATTGCCTAAAAAAAGAAAAAAAGTCGTGCAGCTTTTGTAACTCGCTGGATTTGCAGTGACTGCGCGGTGCTCGTGATGAGAAGTAATCCTGGCAGGTCACCGTATACGTGCTGCCTAGTTTTAATATCTCGTCAGACCGTTAGTTTAGGATCTCGAGATGGGACGTGTAGCAGGATTGGTACACCGGCCATTTTCATTAGAATCCTCCGCAGGCATGTATCCCAAAGAGTTTCGGGAATTTCTGGCAACCAGTGAAAAAAATGCATTGCACACTCGTAGCCATATGCGAGCGGAAAAACAGATGAATGGTTACTCTACACTTGCGAGACACGCGTTGATTGATACTGGTAGAATTGCGGAACACGGAGCTTTCTTCAAAATTGGCAATTGCGAAATTAGTATATTTTTCGTCCGTGACGATGGTTCAATAACGATAATAGGCGGTGTTTTCAATAGAAAGCATCTTGGTGGAAGGCCTCCGATATCTGTTTCATATTCTTTAGGAATAGAAGTATCATCAAAGTCTGCGTGTCAAAAAGTGACGCAATCCCTACGCACTTGAGGCCTGCACTTTCATCGTTCTCGAGACAGCATTGTCTAATACAAAGAGCATGCTGGGACAACGCGAATCTCTTATTTCGTTGAGACCTGCGCTCTGAGGTGTCGTTGAATATTTCTCTTCGTGTCATTCATGTATCATTCTCGACGAATTCAACTGTTCCTTCCTCCTTTGTAGAGCGCTTGTAGCAAATTCTTTTCCTCCATCATATTGGAGGGTAAGGCGCAGTCTTCCAGGTTGCAGTAGTTCGCCGCTTCCGGAATGTTCATTCTCGATATATGGAAAAGTAGAATCGTCAAGGAATGAAATAGGAGGTATTTTGTGAATGAGTATGTGAAAAATACGTTTTTCTCGTATCACTGGATCTTGAAGCGATTGTGCGGAAAAATGGTAACTAGACACTGGAAGAAAATAGTGAAGAGCGACTGTCATTGATAAAATGGCTGAATAATGATATAGTTCTTATTAGTGATACAAAGTGCGAGCTTCGATGTCGAAGTGTATCAAAGGATTTCAAAATTATTGGTAATCTTGTTTGACAATTGGAACAGTTGTACGGTCACTGAGAAAACCTCAGTTAACCGTCCGGTCAATGACCAGGTACTCGGGTATCCATTTGAGCTTTGCAGATAGAATTTATTAACTTTTTCTTTAAAAAAAACTGTATAGCCCTCTGGATCTCCGAAATTTAAGTACTTTGAAACCCAATTTTTGTCAAATTTTTTTATAACCAATTATTTAATAATAGTTATTAACTATCAAACTTGATACCTCCTTCGTTCAATAAGAAGGCACGATATTGTTTATTATTTATTTAAAATTCAAATTACCGCAATACTTTAATGGGTACTCTCTTTACTGTGTAGGGGAAAGTAGTACGAGTTGATCCCTTGGGGTAAGATGATTCTTTGTAATTGCGCTGGAACCACTAACGCCATCTAGTTTATTTCACTGCCAAAACA
>JAPYZI010002032.1:0-26575 GCA_030523105.1 Ophioninae sp. A BG-2022a | reverse complement strand
TGAAAAATGGCTAAAAAAAACGCAAAGGGGTATGTATGGAAAAATTTGCAAAAATCGATCGTCCAACTTTGAAATTCTGCCAAAAATCGAAAAATCATCGGATTTTACTAATTAAAAAAGCATTTTGAAGAGAAAATCATAACGAAAAGATTGAGCGCAGAGTGGAGTGCCAAATCCCAAAGGGAAAAAAGTTATCGATGATTAACTGAAAAAACTTTTTTCGTCCAATAATCGGAAAAAATTTTTGATTTTTAATATTTTTTTTGTTGGTCTATTTCCATGTAATTTTGTCTCCTGAACACGAATGTACCACTCATTTCCCCGAAAATCCAAAATTTCGACGGAAAAACGTCGAAAAAAATATTCTAGAAAGGGTTTTCCCATTTTCCCAGTCTAATTTTGCACTTTTGGCAAAAACTCGAACATATTCGTAATCAGCAGGAATTTTCCGATTAAATAGACCCACTTAAGAGTTAAAAAAAATTTTTTTTAATTATTTTTCTAGGTGAAGGAATGAGAAAGGATGTAGAAATTCTGCAGATACGACAGATGTGTCTTCGCATAACTTTTAACGAAGAAATTTGTCATCCAAATGATTCAACGAAATCTTGTGTCCTCAATCCTCAAGCCCTTTCGTTTCTTCCTGGATCTTCGTTTTCCTTCTCCACGTCTCGTAAAAATGTTGAAGTATTTTTCTCAACCTCTTCCAACCATCAAACTAGCTCCAGTGAGTTCGCAATTTGAAGAATTTTTTTCACCGTTTTCGTACCAGAAACCCAAATGGAAAAACGGATGGACACGCCGGTCGAATTAAAATTGACGAGGGATAAAAAAAAAGAGTATAAAATTATTGGGCCGGAAATGTTTTATTGGACAATTGCGATCGCTAAATGGAGTTGTGATCCGTGCTGGAACGAATGGATACGTGTATCCCATCGTTCCTCGTTTACGATACTCCAAATGCAATTTAATCCCCGAAGGGCTTTTAAAAGTCGAGTTGAAATAAAAATTTCAAGGGCTCGGATGAATACTCTTTTTTATTGCCTTCGTCATTCAGGTTCGTGGAAGATTCATAAAATTCGTGGACCGAGCCATATACCGTCGATTTTTTTTTATTGTCGCAATTTTTTTTATTCGCATAATGAATCCTCTTTATTTTCGAGATCACTGGATCTCGTCATATGCACGAGAAAATGGAGAAAAAAGTGTGTCAAAGGCGAGATCTTTGATGTGTCGAAGTGAGCGAGCTCTTTTCCCTCGATATCTGATGTACTTTCATCAGATATCGGTTTTCTCGTTCGTATATATTCCCCATGCAGAAATACTGCCATAGATCCGATCCGGCCCGGACTAGTTGCCTGTTTTCTCAATAGGGATCCAGTCCGACATCGGATCTGATGCAAAAGGGAAACGTAACGCTCGCGAATTGGATTCCAACAAGAATCTTGAGTCTGGACTATTACGGGCTCTAATTGGAATCCAAATAGAAATTGTGCTCCAAACCTAGACTAAAATCCCTAAATTCCTAGTAAAAAAAAAAAAGATCCAGTTGGATAGGAAATCAGATATCAGGGATAAATGTAAAAATCACCATTAGACATTGATCGACGTCAAATGGAGACGCTTGAGTGTTTTCTGAATACATTCGGTCAGCGATTTGAAAAAGATCAGGCAAACATTGGTTTTACGTTATAATTATCCATCCACAAGAAAAGTGAGATAATCCTGGGTGAAACGGTCGTCCATCCGGATGATCCAAATAACTGATGGCAGCAACGACGACTTCCTCTTCCGAGCTTGCTATCACTTTTCATCATCGAGATTACACCTAAACAAACTTCCCCCAGGATATCCATAGGACTCATAGATAAATGGTTCGATACAGCTATCAAAGATACGTACAGTATCAACTTCGATCCGACAATTCCTCTCTTCATTACGTACGCAATTCCGATCCAATTTCTCGTCTTTACATTGGAGTTTCGTAACTTTCCATGGATCGCGTGGTTGGGTCGAAGCTTTAATTGGCACATCATCAGTTATATCACACCTAATAAAGGTCTGTGATTCAAGGCTGATCGACGATATATACGAGGTGATCGATAAATTGGGCTATTATCGAATCGTCGTTTTCAACCCAACCGAAGAACCAATTATTGGCTAGGATTCCATTGGATCGAGAGGAAGGGGCACGTTGGGTACCTATCACCGCAGGAATATCAAGGGCTCGGGATTCTATTTTAACTCTCGTCCATGAGCTTACAAAAGCGTCGATAAAGAAGCCCGCTGATAGAGATACCTACTGAGATATCTCCTGGGAGAAAACTTAAACCCGCTGAATCTCAAAAGGACCAAATTAACCATTCAACTCGAGAGCTTCTACGAGTTCGTTAATTGTGATAATTATTCGGCAATGTTATTCCGCGGCAAAAGTCTTTACGCAGTTGGATACAAACTCTCGCGAGAAACTTCGAAAGCACTCCATTCGTCTCGTAGATGAAAGTCATGGAGAGGGGGGGGGTTGACCTCCACTTCCGTCCACCAATTCCTTCGGGTTATATTGGGTACGAGAAGACATTGCATAATTGAGGTCCCGTTTCGAAACGATTGGCAAACTCCATCGATTTCGCGGCCTTCAATTTTCAACGGACAATTGAAACAACTCGCTCGAGACTCGCCATCCGAAAAAAAAAGGAGAAAATAAAGAAAGACATTTTCGACTCACCGTTGTTGATCGAGGGAGGATCCGGCGCGGTGAACATTTCGTCTGTAAATACAAATTGCGAATGTTAATATACGTGACTCTTAATTAACAATTTTCATGATAGGTCGTGAAATAACGAGGGGTTGGGAAATGGAAAAATGTGAGAAATATCGAGCGACCAATTGGCAGGAGATTCTCTTTTGGAAACTTAAAATAAGCTAGTTTTTATTAATATTTTATTTATCTGGTATTAGGTATTATTGCATAATTGCATATATTATTATTATTATGCAGGTTATTATTATTATCATTATTATGCAGGTTATTATTATTATTATTATTGTTAATTATGCAGATATTATTATTTACCTGTATATTTGTTCATTTAAAAAAACACACATGTCCCCATCGACAATTATTGGACAGTATGCCTAACACCTGCCATATTAACGTTACCATTAATTATTAAGGGGTGACACCATTCTAGGATTGTGAAATAAAACGTGTTTTTATAGGTTAAAAAATGTTCAAAATTCGGCTGATAAAAAATACCTAAGAGCTCCTGAATAACATTGAATCATATCCGAAACATAACAAATTCAATATTTAGAAAACTATCGCGAGTTGCAAAAAATTCTTTCAGGGGTTGTTTTCAAACATCGAAACGAAGGTCTGTGCAAAATTTCAGCTCGTTGGAAGAATGGAGGGTTTACGGAACTTCACCCGTATTGACAAAGCGGAAAACTCGGATTTAAAGGTGACCAAATTTGGCAGATTTTTATTTACCGTTGAGTGAAAAGCTGTGAAAAGCCCAAGTACTTGAGGAAAGCGATATCGGCTTAATAAATTATACCTACGATGAATTCGCGTCGAGACTTGCAATTCACGTTCGTTTCTGAGTGAACACGTAGAAACTTCATTGCGAACTCATCACCTGTGGCCATTCGAGTTGAGCTTGCTACAGGCGAAGGGGTAGGGGGAACGATGAGGGTTCAGAGAATTTGAGAGTTTTGTCTACCTCTCGCCCAGGGATATTTCCATATTCGACATTAAACTGCAAATCGGTGGAAACTGCCACGGTCATCTAGACGTACCAGGATTGAGCTCACGTAACATGTGGCGTTTATAAAGTCTGGATTCGCTCGCACCTTGTTACTCGAACATTCTGCGCAACTAGAAACGGACCGCTCTCGCGTTACATCCGAGTTTCGACCTTTTGTTCATTCGCTTCGTGTACCGTACGGATATGTAATTTACTGATTACGTCATCGTTTTGCTATTTCTATGTAAGCTGCCTTTCGCTCACAAGCTTCGTACGTGTGATTTTTTATTTTTTATAACACTTTACAAATCGTTTAGGAATTACTTTTTTAAAACGAGGAATGCTTTTTTTAAATCTTGTACTGAATTTTTATTTACCCATTTTTGTTGAAATACTTTCTAACCCCTTAAGGGCTGTCGATTGTTAAAAATCTGCTACTGATCTTTTATTTATTAATTTTTGGTGAAATATTTTCTAACCCCGTTAGGGATTTTTTAAATCTTTTAATTCGAAGCCCAAAAATAAAAAACGAACACTTCGTTAGAATGCGTTCCAACCCCTTAAGTGGGTGATTTTTAAAAAATCAAGGCTTCAAGGCCAGAAAGTATTGCAGGGAAAATCACCCCTTAATATGATGGAAAATATGTCAACAAAAATCAACTCCGTACCAGTGATTTTTTTTAAATTTTTCTTAAGGGAATATTTTTAAAATCTCTTTGAAATGTTTAATCAACCCTTAATGTATTATATTTTTTGTAAGGGATGTACTATACTAACATTACGCAAATAGTTCTTGAATAATTCTTCCGTGCATACTTTTTCGAAAATCGTGAATGTTTCAAAAATTACTATTAAGTATTTTTCGAATCTTATTTATTATAAATTAATCTCGTATTTCAAAATTGTGAAATATAATTTAAAGACTCATATATTTTCTTCAAAAACATCTCGCGATACATGTTTGAAAGTTGTGTAATTGTAGGAAATGAAAAAAAGCAGCAAAAAAATAATTTTAAAAGTCAATGAAAAATCGAAAACGTTCTAGGCGATATCGGATTAAAGTTCAAGTATTACAGATCGGACTCTCGAGGGTAAAATCCCTCCGTTCCAGCAAAGGAACGAACCAACCATTCCCTTCTCCCTCCGTTCACAAAGGCTCACGTTTTTGAACAAAAACTTCCTCTTCGTAGCTCATTCAATTTGTATCGTCTTTAGATAAACGAATATAACGAGCTTTACCCCTCAATGGGCTTTTGCCACGCACGCTTTCACTCGTTATTTTATTTTCATTTCGTAAATTGCTTTCTTGCGCCACCGTTAAAACTACGATATAAATAATGTATCTCAAAGGAAATGAGAATTTCGAGAATATTTTTTGCAAACATTCAAAATTTAATCAACCCCTTAAGAGCGATTTTTATAAAAATATTTTTTTAAGCAAATATTATGAAAATCCTTCTAAAATTTGTAATCATTATCTTTTTTGTAAGGGATATACTATACTAACATTATGCAAATAATTATTGAATAATTTTTTACCTCATACCTTTTTAAAAATCGTAAATGTCCCAAAAAATGCCCATAAGTATTTTTCGAATTTGCATTATTCTAAATTGATCGCTTATTTCCAAATAATTAAATATAATAAATTATAAATCTAATAAATATTGCTTAAATTATTATTTAAAATATTAATTAAATATAATAATAATATTATTGATTTCTGTGCGGTGAGTAAAATTGAAGACTCGAGATGTATCCAAGACGTAAAAACCGCAAGTTATTCAAGAGTGAGACAGGTATCGGATGTTCCTAACCAGAGATAAACGCAACCCACCAAAACTAAGTGCAAGCCCGATTAAACTTTTCCGTTGGAATCAAATTTAACTTGGTTGAGCGGAGAACGTCGTGGCGTCGTGGTTGAAGGTCGAGGGTGGCTAGGAAGCTTCCATTCCGGCAAACTACTTTTGTTCCGTTCCTACTTGGCCGGCAAACCTCGTTAAATCATGAACACGAAAACGCCCTTACATGGATAGTTACGTGACAAACAATGGAGGACAATGTAGCGCGCGGTCACCAGGATCCCGAAGGTAAAATAGTTGTCTCCGCGTTTACACTCTTGACAACAACTATCGGTTGGTGTTTCGGCGTGTAAGTGTGCGAGAAATCGTTGTATGATCCGTAACGACATTCGAGACTGTATAAGTGTTACGAACGTCCACAGAGTATCGAGTTACAAAATCGTAACTCGATAAACATACTTGAAAATATGATTTCGAAGCGCTGGAAAATTTGAACCGTGAAAACGAGTGAAATAACACCCCTTGCAGTGCGACATCAATGCAAATTGTAAACGCTAATGAACTTTGAACTTTTCACGCGCCGGAGATTCCGCTTGGATGAGAAACGAATTATCATTCGGGATAATAAAAAGAGACCTTGGTGTTTCATCGAAACGTAACTATATTATTCTAATTACAATTCTAATCAAAATATTCTTTGATTGCAAAAACAAATGACGGTCAGAAGACGAAATCAAAAACAAAACTTTTGTAATCATACGGCAAGGAAATCAAATACCCAAACGATCCGAACAATTCCTGAATCAAAAATATTAAATGCGGAATCAAACGTCTCTGTTTTGTCATGAAATACTATCGCTACGAAATCAAGTAGCGGAATTGGCGAAATGAAATACCCCAATCCCTGTAATATTCTGTGTATTTACAACGAAACGTTGTAATTTTGAGAATTCGTGCTGTAGCTGCGAAATTAAATGCCTCGATTTCGAAATCAAATTTTACAACTGCGAATCGTATGACACATGACATTATCGTGGAATTTAAAACCCTCAGTTCGAAATCAAATGCTGGTGATTGTAAAATGTAAACAAACACGATCGTGAAATCAAAAGAAACGACCCAGTTGGGACATCAAATGATACGATTAATAAAACGCCGCGACATCGAAATCAAATGACACGATTGCTAAATCAAACGCTACAACACCAAAATCAAATGACACGATTGCCAAATAAAACCCCAACATTGAGAAATAAAATGCCATTTAAAATCAAAAGCCAACATTGGGAAATGAAATGCCACCCGTGCCAAATCAAACGCCACGGAAATCATGAACCATAATTGCTAGATCACATTCCATGATTATGAAGATAGATACACTCCACAGTTCTGAAATCAAACCCCACAAAGCCAAACTCAAAAGCCATAATCATAAAATAATTACAACAAATCCGAATTGATACACCCGCATTAGAGCCAACTGCCGGAATAAGATGAATCACGATGATTCCTAAAGTACAAATGAGGCTGCCAAAGTCAAATGCTACAATGGAGGAACCAGGTGGAAAAAGTGCAAAATATGAAACTCGGCGAAGCGGCAGGTGTTCCACGAAATATCATTTTTCAGCCAGCAGGCTATCAACCCCGAATATTCTCAATCAACGAGAGGCGGTACGGTTTTGCGCTTTTTCCTCATCAACTAAAATGGAGAAACGAAGAAGAGGAATGAAGAGAGCTGAGCTGGAACAAAGGGCAGGTGGAAATGAGAAAAAAAAGGAACGTTGGTGAAAAAAAAAAGCAGATAGGACAATGTCGCAGACACGAATATCGTACTGAGGGCACGAAAAACAAACCCACTCTAGCGCGCCCATGTGTCCCTTTCTCATTAACGCTGGGTGTCACGTCCCAAGACCTTTAGACGACCCGTTCATTCTTGCTACTCTGCTTTTTTTCACTTCTATTTCCTTCCTTTTTTTCCCTACTCTCTTGGCAGTTCCTCCCTTCATGTATAGCATTCTCATCCACTTCCTCATCTTTTTTCCAACTCGCACTCTCATTCAAGACTTTTTTCCCATTGGGTCTATGACTGCCCCTGTTTCGTGTTTCACCCCCATCGCGCCTCCGGCTTCTGAAATTTCTATTTATGTTTGCTTTTCATTAGCGAGTGCCCATCGTTTCTTCTTCATTGCAGCCATTATCCACGCAATATATATATATATATATATATATATATATATATGTATATATGTCCAGAAAAATGTACAGTACGAATCCACATTTGTTTTTCTATAAAACATCGTTATACCGTAAAAATATTTCTCATCCGGTGAGGATATCTCGGCGAGCCATTCGTGCAAACAGCGACACGAAGTCGTCAAAATAAAAGTGAAATTTCAAAGCCGAAGTATGATAACGTGGTGGCTGAGCCATTGGTCTGAAAGTTGTAGATTGGCAGAGAAAATCTGTAATTTTAAAAACTATCGAGTTGGTCATTGGGATCCAATAGAATATTAGTTAATTTTGTAGCTCCGTAATAACAAAACTGAAATTAGGTCAAATATAGGTACTTTGTATCAGCCAAGGTTTTCAACAATTTCCCAGTGCCCTCTAATAAATAAAGAAAAGTCCCTCAATCCCCGAACACTTTGGGGATTGAAGAATAGCAAGGTGGAAAGTTTAGACTAAAAGTAAAGTAAATTACCTGGGCTAAATGTTTACTGTACTTTCCCTGTGCCCTCCAGTAAAAAAGGAACAGTAATCATTACGAAAACTTGGGAGATTAAGAACTAACGAAGAAATATATATTAAAGGCAGATGTAAAATAAATAGCATTGACTATTACAGGTTTTCATCACTTTCCCTGAGCCCTCTAGTAAAAAATAAAGAATGCCCTGTAGCCATCGTTTCGGGGATTAATGCACAATGAAGTGTCAAGTGTATAAAATAAAAACACCCCTAATTCGTCAAGATAAATAAAAAATTACAACTCTTTTATATATTATGCTATAAATAAATACGAATCCTAGGTATTAAGTACAGCCTGAAATCCGACAAAAAAAAATATGTCTACAGTCCAATCATTGAGCGTTAAATTCTTCTCATTAGGTGAAAAATATAGTTTAAAATTAATCAATTTTCCGATGATAAAAAATCTCGGCTTTTCTCAGTGGAAGTTGATGCCATTTCATCAGGTTGGATATCTTTCCTTTATGGCTATCTATTCTTGAATTATCCTGTAATAACTGCGATAACTTTAAAGTACCGTCAAGGCACCAAGAATCAGAAGAAACGAGACGCTCAGTTCTGGCGCACGAGGAAACACGACAAAATACTTCGTTTCCGCGAATGGCTATTTTAAGGGGACTCACCGTAGGTAAGCTTCGCAACGAGATTGAGTACGCACTCGTGCCTGGTCTCGTACGTGTACGGTCGCGGTTCACTGGGACACCAGAGTACCGCAGGTCCACAAGAACATCTTCCGGCGCTCAAACCGTTTCCCGGATTGCTGGTCATGCCTTCACCGATGAGATTGCAACCCGGCGACGACAATTTCAGACCCTGCGGACAGTGCCTCCGCCATCTTCCGGGTATCTCTGTCGTCAACAGACAAGGGTAAAAGCAATTTGTGAAAATACCGGTGTTTACCAGTTTTACTATTTCCAATAAGGAGAACACAAATATCAATGGCTGGCAATGTTACCTATCATTTGGTGAACACGTACGTATCAATAGGCTAAAAAATATTCAAAGTTTTTTTGGATATTTTTCAAATTTCTATATTGAGGTACTTTTATGTCTGAAGTGAAGCTATGGGGACTTCGCAATATTGATTATTAACGACAGTGAACATTCTCTCGAAACATCGAAACTCAAAATCACTTTGGTGATTGGAACACAGTGACGTAGAAAACTTGATCAAGTTTTCTGCAATATTGTTTATTTTAAGATAAACACATGGTTCTTTTATTTCTGATCAACTGGCAGAATATTAATTCAGATTTATGTAATTATTAATATTTACAATTGATTTAATTATTCATATTTTTTATGAAATTCGGTACACAGCTTTGTTAATATACATACAAATAAGTGTTTAAACAAATTTTAAAGCAATTGGTTTTTTAATTTTTTTCATATTCAAAAATCAGGATAAAGGGAAAAACGAAACATGTTTTTTTTCCGAATTTTAGAGATTGATCCTAGCAGCTGCTATTCATCGAAGTAATTTCAATCCTGCATTCGGACTCTCGGATCAGCCTTCATATGCCAATATCCACATCGGATATTGAAAAAGTTTATACCATCGAAACGAAACGAGATAACACATCCCTCGTATTCGCGAGTGGAACCAAAACGATTACCATCGAAAATGACATTAAGCATGATTAAATTCGTAAACTTATAAATCGCGTGGGAAATCAATCGAATCGACGACTCGTCGAAGTCAATATTACAGGGTTCGCAGACACTAGTATTCAGAATGGAAGTGCCCGGATACGCGGTCGGTATCACGGAATCGTATCGTGTTGATCATAAACACGTTTGCCAATAATTGATGGCTCGCTCCATATATTTCGCTCGACCTCTATGCGGATTGTACTTTGTTAACAAATACAAACACGTACGTGCTATATCGGCTATTTCGTGTGTAACGAGACCTAGCGTGTACACACGCGAATTGTTGCATTGGTATCCCCGTCAATAACCTACCCAGAGCAAATGCAGACGGAATAATTACACCCCGGATATTTACAAATCAGGCCACCAGAGATAATTGTACCAGACGAGTACACAAATAACAACGCTAATAACCTTTTATTTTATTCGCTGAAACGAACTGTAATGCGAACTAATGAAGAGCCAACTTTGTTTGGGTTATTGAGAATAACCCAATATATTGATAACGTTAAATATAAGCGATTTCAATTAATCTTTTGTTAGTTCATAATTATTAACGCATAATTAATGTACGGGAAAGCGTTATGATAACTTACGTGAATTTTTACGGTCAACTGTGTATCGTCGTACAAAGCTTTTCGGGGCTTTTACAATCAGGTACGTTTTTTTCGACGCGCCAATATCGTAGAATTGGAAAATGTGGGCTAGAGCCCACACTTCGCGATTCTGATTTATGGATGTATTTTCAAACGTTGAGATCGTTCCATCCCATTTTGCCATGGAAAATTCGTTTCCATGGAAGCTAGAGACAACTAATGATGCAAGGACTCCCATACTGGTAACGATGTTTTCAATATAATCCCCAATCATTAGCTGGAGGTTCGCGTACCTTCGTGGGCTTTTGCTACACAGGCAATAGGCTGTTCGGCCCAAAGCATAGTTACGAAGCCTCTCCGTACCGGAAATCATGGGGCGAACTTAATTTTAATAGAAAATTATCCAATGATGCTCAGCGGAACAAAACTATGGACTTCAAATTTCAGTTCAAACAGGACGTGAAGAGGAGAACCGAAACTAACGCAGCCACGTACTCTGTAGAATCCATCAACTCAGGAATTTCATCTCGCATCGTCGAGTTAATTAACTTCGAGGATCGCAGGGAGAACTTTTGTGTCATTGACGCTGCTTCGCCCCTTCGATGCCTAAATCAAAGGGGCTGCAATTTTGAAATTGGAAAATAATCAAAAAATAACTTCGTCTAAAAAAATCGTATTGTCAGCTTTAATTTCGTTATTATTTTCGGTATTTGTAATTAGTTTTAATGTTTTTAATATTTTTAATATTTTTAATAATTGTAGTTTTATTAATAAATGCAATTATTATTATTTTTGTTTTTTAAACGAAACCAATGTTGATTATATATCGAAAAAAAAAATACTCATCACCAAATGATGAGATTACTATTTATCAAAAGACAGTACACGATTTTGCAAAGTGCGAGAATCGTGAAATGAAAAGGCATTTTCAAAATGACGTACCGGGTACACAAAAATGGCAAAAATAAAAATATAAAAAGTAGAATGAAGCTGGGTTTGACCATTTAAAAACTCCGTTTGCTAAATTGATGTACAGATATTTCCGACCGAGATGTTCGATTTTTGTCTGGTCAGAAACTCACAGGGTGTTTAATACTTTTAAGCATCGCTATATATTGTTTCATTCGAACATATCCTGAGCTTAGCCTCGTCCCGAAATCCCCCAATTGGGGAGATTAAAAAAAAATTTCTCGAGTACTGGGAAAAAGTGATTGAAGATAGAAAATGGCAAAAAATGACGCAAACTCAGAGCACTGGATAATGATGACCGGGTTTTATCAGATCGAACATGCCGGGAGAAAAATTGAGCCAATTGAGGAATGGATATAAACATTTGTCAAGATATACCCATGAGGGAATCCTGTACTTTCGTTGCGATCGTTATCATCGTTCCAATTGTTAACTGAACCTGATGAAATTTGTCATTTTCTTCCATGATCGTAGCTACGACATCAAGTCGAAAAAAAAACAAAGAAACTTCACTATTTGGCAAGAGAAAAATGTTTTTGCGAGGTCCAGGATTATCCGTCAAAGTCAGCAGTAACCAAGGATCGGTACGATCGTACATTGAGCAATTGAGATTTTTTTTTTTCTCACTCTTCTCGTAACACATTGATCGCCAGTTTCGCTTCTATACCCTTACACGTGCATAAGTACACGTCTCAACAGTCCTAAAAGTCTCACTTCGATTTTCAACGAGGTCAAACTTTTGTACGTTCGAAATATATTCTGCTCCCGAAAATGAGATTTTTTTAAAGCTTCGTTTTTTGTTTAAACAATTCTGAAGTTATTGATAGACAGATTTTTAAAATAAGCAGAATTATAAAAAATTTAAAGAATTTAGATTTAATAACATTTTTATTTTTTATTTATTTTTTTCAGTACATTTCAGTTCTTCATAGAATATGACATGCGGATTAACCCAAACAAACCCAAACGAACTTAATACAGTGATTACATAAAAATTATTAGTAAATTATTTCGTAGTTATAAACATGAATTTAAAACAGGTAAAAAAGGAAAGACCAGAATAGCCGCTGATGAGTACGGTTGCAAAACAAAAGGAACCAAATCACAACAAATTTCGTATTTATTATACCATCAAGATTTAGGATGACGCGATTTATTAAATTATGTTTCAAAAATTCAATTGTGTTATCACTTTTGATAGTGAATTTCTAAATTACCGTAAGATTTATTTTAGAGAAGTTATCGATGATAATAAGATGGTACGAACGTATTTAATTAAATTTAAAAATTGAGAAATTTATTGTTGGACCGTTTGAACAGACGTACAATTTATTTAAAGAAATCTCAGTCAAGCACACACCAGTATCGTCGAATTTTATTTTAATCATTATAATATTTATTAAGTTAATATTTCTTCACCTTAATTTATTAATAAATTAGTTATTTTTGAGTGTAATCATTTACGAAATGAGCTAAACTTGTAAATCCACTTTTCCCTCATTTTGGACCAACATTTAACCCTACAATTTATCCAATAATACCTTCAGCATTACCAATTACTGAAAAATACTTTTTCGTATTTTAATTTAAAAATCTGCCACATGGCTCGTGAAATCTGAATGTTGTAGGTACTAATTTTTTCCCCCCTAGATCCATCTAGTGACACTTCAAGATATAACATCTTTATCATATCCTTATCACTATAGCACAATGATTATTCGGATCGACATTTTTTATCACTTTCAGATCCACAATTGCATCTTTTCAGAAACTCACAGTGAGCCTCTCCGCAAAATAGAAAAAGTGGAAGGGGGAGTTAAAAAAATGAGGATTTCTAAAATCAATGACGTTTTTATTGCGTTCTTAGCAAGCTGGAGTATTTCACTATTTTCTCTTTCACGAAAGCGGTTTGTAGGGAATCCCCAGGAGTGAGTACGCCTAAGATAAAAGCGGACGAAAGAACGAGTCGTTTCAGAACGTACGTAAGTACACTCACGTGAAAAACGTACAGAGTAACACAACTGCAGAGTTATACGAGACGTCTCGCGTTCGAGGTAGTAATTTCGTCTTCCGCTGATTGGGAAGTCGAGACTGCGATTGAAA
Organism: Ophioninae sp. A BG-2022a; assembly: GCA_030523105.1. Classification (NCBI taxonomy): domain Eukaryota; kingdom Metazoa; phylum Arthropoda; class Insecta; order Hymenoptera; family Ichneumonidae; species Ophioninae sp. A BG-2022a. The sequence goes on along the minus strand of JAPYZI010002032.1, from coordinate 12,961 downwards.
AAAAAAAAAACATAAAAGAAAAAACCACCAACGAGAGCGCGACGAATTTTTTTTTTTCATGAACAGCTCGAACGTGTTATCCGCGACGTACGAGGCTTTGGGGGTTGCGAGTACATGTATGATGGCAGGTGGTACGAGGCATGAAAAGAGAGAAAATAATCGTTCGTCTGTATCGAAGTATCGACGCGATGAATCCGACTCAATTTCAGAATCGAAATTAACAGAAGGACGAGCTTTGCAGAACATCGATCGCTTTTCCATCCAAAGATACTTTTTGCGACGGGGGTTTTTTTTTTTTTACGCCTCTGCACAATCGATCAATTAATTCGTTAGTTATCGAACGCGATAAAGCGAGCGAAAAAAGATGGTTGAATTCGAGCTGGCGCGTGAACGAGTTGATGTAACTGGGATTTCGCCAGGAGCAATACTCGGATGGGTGAGCGCTTGAAAAAAAAATCTTTTATCAACGTGTGGTACAGCAGTGTTGGTGCATTTGATAAATTTTCCCAAGTGCAACGCCCGCTAAAAAGCGGGAAACCGAATAAACGAACCAAAACAAACCCAAACAAACCCAAACGAAAACCAAAAATCGTCACGATTCTGACAGGAGGTACACTTCCGAATATTTATCGTGAATTTCCCTGAAGCGAGCGTAATCCGAGGAAAACACAGCTTTGTCGACTCGGGTTTTTGCGCGGTTTCCCTGTGCCCTCCTATAAACGCGATATAGCAGTTTTTTTTGGAAAAATGTTCAGGACAAAAGTGATAAACTGGACTTGAACGTCACGAGAATCTTGGCTGTTGTAAACTTCAGGAATTAATGTAACGTTACCAATACTCGGTAGAATCCCACTGTTCAGACATTAGTTGGAATGTTTCGCGACATGAAACAACAATATCCATGAAAAGTAACGAAATAAATAATAATAATAATAAATAAATAACAATAATAACAGGTCCAAACATAGGGACGCGAAAGTGTCCGAACGCAGGGACAAACAGTAATCGATGTCCTAAAACTGGTACAATTTGCTATTGTTCAACATTTTAATATATATAATTAAAAATATTCAACTGTCCAGCGTTTAATTTATGCATTTTGAAAACTAGAATTTTCGAGCTTAATTGGAATTCCAATAACTAAATTTAAAACCGATGCTTAAATGAATAATAAATTATTCAACTTCACCAACTCTTAACCGTCCGAGCATAGGTACCGTTACCTTCAGTCGTTTAACTTCGATCACAATTCTACTTTTTAAAATTCCTATTTTGTTTATTATCAAAAACCATTTTCCTTCACTACAAATTTAGTGAATTTCTGACAAGAAACAAAATTAATGTTTAACCAAATATCGCGGTGAGAATTAAGTACAAAAAATTGAGGAACGAAGAAGTATACGTTTCCATTGTTAACCAGCGATCCAAAAGTAACGTCACGGGGAAATGGATCTGGAAGTGTGGCCGTATAGGACTCAAGGTAGTTTCGTTTTTCAGTCACGTGAGTTCGGTATTTTTCGTGCGTCACTAGGACTCAGTTGTACGTCATAAAGTCGACAAATAGAATTCGGTATTTCACAAACGTGGCACGATTTTCTGCCAATTAGTATCAACACGGAATGTGGGGTAGTCCGAGCGCTTCGTCACTGGGTAAAATTCGCATGGATCGCTCTCCACCTCGCCCCCCCCCCTCCCTCTTTTCCATCTTTCTCTTTCTCTCTCCCGAGTTCTATAATAAAAATGCAAATATGCAATTACGTGTCGTGTTTTTACATCTCTGTGCTCTTCCCCTCGGAGCCAGGCTTGGCGTCAGTGACGACCGGCTCGTTTTCCAGTTTCCGCAACGTTGCCCGTATAAAGCTTAAGCCATTAGTGTGCACGTGCATGTGTGTGCGATAGAGAGGGCGGGAGAAAGAGACAGAGGTGTGGCGTGGAGGGGGTTAGGGGTGGAGGGGGGGGGGGGACGAAAGAGAACTAGAGGAAAAGAGCTAATTAAGAAAAAAAATTGACAAACTTGCGACATTCAGAGGATCAAGTCTGATGAATCGAGGCCCCCTGTAATTTTTCAGAATCTCGCAAATCTTTCCGCTGGTGCATCGAACCGTTTTATTCGCAATTTGTAACAATATGTTTTCATGGAGTGCTGCATAATCGAGTGTTTGGGTTTGGTTTTGGATTTGGGTTTCGTTTGGGCTTGGGTTTCATTTGGGTTTGTGTTTCCGCTGAGTTCGGGTTTCAATACCTTGTTGAGGTTTGAGTTTCGAGGCTTTTTAACACCTTCTTTTTATGAAAATACATTTGTTATTGGAGTATTTCTAATAAAATACAATTTATAGCAGTTTGGGTCAAATTGAAATAAAATGTCTTAGCTCGTTTCAAATTAAATACAGACTTGTTTGATTGGGTTTGGGTATTACCAATGATATACATTTTTTTGATTATTACAAATGTGATGAATCTTCGTCGAATAAAATACACTTTTCTGATTCCGGCGTACCCATTACCTGGATAATTTCGGAGTGATGATCTCCTTCCTGTCATTCTTAAAACCGTTTGTTTAAACAAACAAGCGAAATTCACGAAAATGGCACCCAATTTGTATCTTTAATAACTCTAACATAACTTTAACCGATTGCAGTTGTAATCAACTAATTACGATGTAAAAAAAAAAAATATGGCACGCATCCATTAATTACATCCATTGTTATTCAATAAACGATGAAATCGTTCGTGATCTCCGTGGCAGTTATTAAGTTCGAATTCGATGATAAGAGAACTTGGGAAAAAACGTTTTTCCCCAAAGTCAGTGAGGAGGAAAAAATGGTTACCAATGGGCCAATTTGGATCTCGTTCGCGGTGTCCCTCGTTCGATTCGAAACGAGACTCGAACGAGGGTCATTATTCCCGTTTACTTTCTCGATTGGCAAACCTTGCCGAAAAAAGCTTCGGTAGCCTTACCAAGGCCATTTGCACGACTCTCCATCAAAAGAAGGTGGGGTCCTCGAACCGAACCAGAGACGTACGAGATCCCGTGGAAATTGGTCGTGCATGCGAGAATTCACTACTTCTCAACCGTTTACGCCCAGCCTGGGATCGCTCGTGAGATTTGTTGGCTCGAGACGTTGAGAGAAACGGTCCGTTGACCCTGTTCCTTCCCTGTGCAGCGATACCCTTCATTCTTCTTGTTTAACGGGTTTATCGAGACGCGCCTATCAGTCGGTTCAATTCCAGTCACCAGAGGAATCGACTTGGACAATTCGTTGCTCTTTGATGCTGAACTACCTTGGCCACGCTCAATACTCCAACGGAACTGTCTTTCTTTGGGTCTTGAGGGAAGCTAACCGGAAGCAGAGGAAAAAAGGTGAATTTTGTCTTTTTCTTATCGGTGCCGACGTACTGAAATCGAAATTCGAATGAAGTAAATTTTAATTGCTTCCCTCAAGACCCAATTTGGGTTTGTTTGGGTTTGTATGGTTTGACAAGTGACAAGTTTGCTTCCCTCAAGGCCCATTTTGGGTCTTGAGGGAAGCAAACCTGAGACAGAGGATAAGGGTGAATTTCAACATTTTTTTATCAGTGCTGATATAGTGAAATCAAAATTCTTTTTGGTGGCGTTTGATCTGCGGAATTTCGAGTATCAGGAGAAATTTTTTCATCAGGTTTCGTCATGAAACGGCAATGATGAAGATCAATGTCTTTGGTCTGATTTTGACTTCGTTTTCTACTGCCAATTCTTCAATGATTGGGTTGATACTTTTTTTAAAATAATCTTCCAACGTTTTACATCGAAGCAGGGATTTTTCATAATTTTAAAAGTTTAAGATAAAACTTTTGGCGATCATGACAAATATTCATTTTTTTTGTTTGCAAATTCCATGGAAAATATTTTTGTTCTTTTACGTACCCCAAAAACTAATACCATCCCGAATTTAAAGAGATTTGATTTTTCGTTTAAGGTCGAAAATTCGAGGAGGAATCTTGGCAGCAATTGTTATCAGAGAACGTCGACTCTTTTGGAAAAAATTGGAAAAATTTTTCAAAAAACTTAGAATAAACATCGATAACCAGAATATTGATTCCATCAATCAGATACCTATAAAAAAATGTTCCGAATCTACCTTTTTACCAAAGTGACTCCAGACTCCCTCAACAATATCTCCATCAAATCCCGCATCAACATTGACAATCACAACAAGCGAGGTTTCTCTACCAGAAACTAAAAAAAAAATGTAAAAAAGAAAAAAAACAATAATCACCCTACTCAGGATGAGATACTTTGAAAATACTCGAAATTGCTTTTCGTAAGTTCGTTTTTTTGCAAATTGCGACATTTGCATATCAAGATACCCTCAAAGGCGATCCCCTCATTCAAGAGTGATGTCAATTCCCGCGGAATATCCCTGATTATGGGATTAGTACTCGCGTCGTATTACCGGCGGCGAGTAATGCATTTTCGTGCACGCGATTTACGTTAAAACAGTCGCGAGTACTCGGTACGTAGTTGGGAGGGATCTGAACATCTTCATCGACTTGCTTCCCCGATAAAATCGTTCGAATCCCTTTTTCATTCGATAAATCTTTTTTGTTTTTCTTTTTACACTTCTTTCCCGTCCCGTCGAACGGTTTGCGGAATAGACGACGAATCCAATCGCTCAACCTTCATCTCGCCCATCGAGCGGAAATGGTCCTACCGGAGCGTCTCGCTCCAGATCCATTTCGAGCCTCGCAGCCAAATTCTTTTTCGTACTGAGGATTTATACGGGCCCACCTTCCCATCTCCTCCTTCTCCTCCTCAGACCCCCTTCCGCCGAGCGACCACAAAATCCTGATATTTTTCACGCTATTCGCTGAAAACACGATTATTCGTGGCCAATCCGACGAGCTTCGGGGGAATTGAGACGAGAATCGAGAATTTATAACGACGAGTGAAAAATATACGATGCAACTGAGGAAAAAACGTTAACAGGGAGTTGCTTCTTGTTGTGTTTTTTTTTTTTCGATTGGCGTATAAGTCAGGAAAAGTTTTAAGGGTGTTGAAAAGGGAAAGGAGGGAAAATAAATTGAGAGCATCGAAAATCAGGACGGAAACTAAGTTAGGCCAATAGCAGGATGGGTGACCGCGAGAGGACGCCCGATGATTTTTCGATATCCGGTATCTGAAAAAAAAACTCATTTGTTTTGACAAAAGTCATTGTTACAGCGAAATCCTGGTTTCCTTTATCGACGGAGTTATTGCCAGTTTCCCTGTGCCCTCCTGTATAACGAAACAGGGAAGTAACAACCGTGAGTCAGGAATAGAAGAGAGATAGGATCAAGGAACGTTTCGAAAGGTTTTCTTTTTTCAACTTTTTTCCAGACTTACGTTCCCACGTCCGCAAAATGGTCGTTTCCCATTTCGACTCTGCGACACATTTTATTTTCCGGCTCGCATCGAATCGATTCCTTCTCGAAAACGTCGCTTGTTCGTTTCGCTTGATAAATAGTTCGATATATAAGTGAAGGAAAACAAAGATGGTCGGCGCACCTCGAGGTTGACAGAAAAGTGTCCCCTCAGGATGCATGGTGACGATACGGAAGGATCTGGGATATTCTAGCTATGTAGATATAGATTTGTATACGCGGGGACTCTTACAATTGCTTGCTTCTCAGGTATTGGACGTAACCGTCCGGAAGGATCTCGTTGTTTCAACACTGAATACATCCTACACACCTCTCAGCATCCCTCTTCACCCCTTTTACCACCCCTTCGGTGTTACCCTTTGTTTATGAATATTTCAACAATATACCGTCCGCGTAACCTTCACGCTAGCCCCAATATATTCATAAATGGATAAATGACAACCAGCGTAATCCATTGACCATAAAAAGAGAAAGAGCTTGTGTCTCTTTACACGAACAAAATTCATTCGGTTTTTTCTACTTTCGCATGGAAAATGTCGAGCGATTTTTTTTACGTCTATTTGAGAGAAACGAAGGACAAAAAAACTATTGGATGGCCAACGAGATCGTAGCTGCAATTTTTATCTCAATTTTCATGCTCCGGGCCATTTGAAAAAAAATGATGTTTCCATTGGAGAATTGTAACTATTCTACAATTTACATTTTTGTTATTTCGTTGTTATTTTTGTCGTCTTTCTGTCTTTTACATCCGGTTGTCGTTATTATTTTTATTTATATTTTCTAAATATTCTTTTTTGTTATTTTTATTACTAATTTTCTTTATATTTTTCTGTGATCATTTTTACCTATATTTTGTTATCATTTTTATGTATTTTTGTTGTTATTATTTTTACCCACTTTTTTTGTTAGATCTTTTTATCATCATCATTTCTATGATCATCAATCTCGATATCATTATTCCCATTTCTATGCTCTCAACCCTCACCCGCATCCCCCCTTTTTTTAGACTCGCTTACTCGAGGCCTGCGGCGTAATAAAACGAGGGCTGCCATTCGAAAATAAGTTGCGCCGATAAAGCTGGCCCGCGGCATCGATCGATAGCCCCCAGACGCACCTAAGGGTGTAGTCAGATATTCAAATCGTTTTCGCGAACGTGCCTCGCGAGCGAAATACATGTATACAAACGATAATAACGTTAAATATATAAAACGGCAAGGTGCTTCGAAAAAAAAGGTAAAAAAAGAAAAAGACCTACGTCACCTATGTATAATAATAAGGGATGTATAAATATCGAGTGGGTCCGGTAAGACCAAGGGCCACCGCACAGAGTGCCCAATAAAATATAAAATATCGCGAACCGTTATCGGTTTTTTTCCTATACAGGAAAAAAAAAAAGGATTTCCGATAAAGGCCGTTGTCATCGCAGTAACTTCCCCTATCCCGAAGCTTCGCCGTTTTGATTTTTTTTTACTGCACGAAGTTCCCTAGTTCGACCCAATGGTGAGCCAAGTACCCTCGAACATCAAATGGCTGAGACGATATTCCTCATCGAGCTCGAAAGAACTTATAGGAAGATGGGTGACCGCTTAGGAAAGAGAAAATCCTGAATAAATGATTTTAAGAATTTTTTCAATGGCTTTTAAGTTGATGAATGGAAATTCATTTTGGTGACGTTTATTCTACGTATCTTCGAGAATCTTTACGATTTTTTTCGTTCGATTTTGAAAAGAACTCTCGATTCTGCAGCTGGATTAAACTAGTCCAAAGACTACTGCAACTTTACTACGCCGTTTCTTCTTCGATTCACTTGACATTTTTATTTTTGATCATTCCAACAAAATTTCACATCAAAGTACGCAGGCGGTTTTTTGATGCGACGAAAAGTTTTTCTGAAAATTTGCATTTTCGATGATTTTTCATTTGCCAAAACCAATTTTTTTCAGCCATCGTTTGCTTATACAAAAATTAATATTTACCAATGACCAGTTTTTTTCTTTACCGGAATCAGGATTTTTTTAACTATTTCCATTTTTTTTCTTTACCAAAATCGATTTATTTCACCGAACAATTAAAAAACAATATTTTTCTATTTCCCTAAATAAGTCGAAAGCGAAACTGGTCTAGAATTTTAGGTAAGAAGTTGAGCGACTTTTGAACAGTATCATTCGAAAGTGGCTCGCTAGATTCTTCAACGTCTTCAAGGTATATCCATGTGTTTCAACGTTTTCCTAAACTGCCAAGCGTCTCGAAGATACCTAGAATAAATGATACTCCAAAAAGTTTTTCTTCCATCAACAGTGCGTCCATAAAAAAAATATTCGAAATTTCCCTTTTTTTTATCGGAGTCCAAAGAGGGGTAGTCTCGTTGAATGGGCACTCGGAAAACGTTCAAGCAACTCTCGCGAAGTAATTGAGATAAGGAGGGCAGAATGGTGGATCTCTCGAAGCCCCGAGGAAAACTTCCATCTTCGAAAGCGTCCACGATATTTTCTCGAATATACACGGTGACGAGATACGAGTGTGTGTACAGCCGGAGTGAAAACTGGAATGGCATGGAAATTATAGTCTGTCTGGTAGAGATAACTGAAAAGATGATACACGCGGACTTACAGTCACTCACGTCGCGACGACATGAATATTTCACGTACTAGAGGCTAGAAGTGTGCTGGGTTGAAGTACGTACAGACTTTTCTAAAATGTGCACGTACATACTAAAACCCCACACACGCGTTCAGCTAAGGTTATGGTAAGCAGGTCAGGGGATGATGGAAGCTTGAGGAGGTGAGTTGCAGAGGATTAGGAGAAAAAGCTCTTCGATCGTGCAGTCCATTCCCTACTTTTCCGAAGAGGGTGGAGCACAAAAGAACCCCAAGTAAAAAAACATCCTCTTGCGAATGATGCACAAAAGACGAAGACCTGATAGGCTAGGATAAAGTTCGAGATAACGCTACGCGTTTCGTTCGATCGAAGACCACACTCATGGCACACTCACCATACTCCAACGGGTATAGCACCAAGTGCTCCTAATTTTCGTTAGCACGGTCCGTTTTACGGTCTTCTGAATCTACAGGCATCGAGCCACATCTGCGTAGTAACGACGTTAAGTACGACCAGCAATTGTGGGAACGATCCGAGTTGATGGTAGGCTGTGCCACAATCAGGAACGAGGACGATAGAGAGCTATGGGAATTCTGGATCAACGACACGGTCATCAGGGAATTGTAGCTTGTTTTTCGTAATCCGATTGACGGGGATTAATTAAATCACTCTGGGTAAAAGGTGGCTGAAGAAGGGACTGGGGTAACTGGATCTAGTGGTCTATTCGAGTTAAGGAAAAGCTTGACGATCCAAAAAGTTTCGCTGATTGCAAATTTTCAAGGTAGAATTAGATCGGAACGAAACTCTCGCTTTGACAAACGTTTCAAGACTAAAATCGCTATGTTGGGTTAGATAAGGACTGAGCATTGATAGATCTAGGGAATTCCTGATAAACGAACAAGTTTACATCAACCAAACGCTTGGTCCACTCGTTTTACCAAAATATAAAGAATATCCGGTACATAACTTCAAAACTAGAACTTCAATGTCACTCTAACCATATTCTCCCACAATCAACCACTCTGAAATCTTTTCACTCGTTGATTAAAAAAAACCCTTTTCAACTTCTCTCCAACGTACATTGTTTTACAATAATCGTGAAATGTTTACTGGAAACCACACGCTAAATAACACAATGATTACCATGAATGCTTTCACACATTGTAACCAGAGGGTAACGACAACAGCTAGGATGGAAAATTCCGAGGTTTACCAACATCCGGGAAGCTCCGAAAAGACAAAGATAGAAGAACCGTCCGAAAGAGCTTCCACCACGTAAAGACCCAACCAGGGTATAAGCGAAACGAATTCACTCCTGTGTGAAGAAAGGCACGCGAGCGATGTGGCGTGTGTTGGGAGTGCAGCTCAGGTAGCGAAAACTTCTATAACCGGCAGCTTCACCAATGGGCCCCAACGATGTAAATACCCAGGAGCTAAACTAATTTGTACCATAATATTCCATGAATACAGAGCAGATGGACGTGGAATGGGCTTCTCGTACTATACCGGTAGTTCCTCTGTGAGCTCGACACAACGCTCGAGCTCAGAGCACGTATCACTTTAAATGTGTACAACCTCTCCCTCCTCCTTCCTCCGTCACTACCTCTATAGGTTTCTCACTCAGTACAGGCAATGGAAAGCAGCTGCTACGAGAAATGAGGACGTGAACATGGAAAAGTGAAGTACAGGATCCAACGTTACAATATTAGATGGGAGGTTGGAGGTGCCAGAGGGATTGGCAAAGAGGAGAACGTTGGTGAATGGAGGTGAATGTGCATCAGGTGAAAACGTACCTAAAGGAGTACGAATGGAAGTGGACCAGCAAAACGTCCGTAGAGTTCGTTCTGGCTCGAAGTGCAGTCTCCGAGGGACGAGGATGATCCTCAACGTCATGGCTTTCCAGTAATACGTCCCAGCGAAAGAAAATACGAATCCTCTCCAACCTGGACATGCTTGAAGAAGTGGATATCCCAATGATAAAAGAAGACTCGACTTTCCATTTTCAAAAGTGACGTCGCGCAGTCAATAAAAATTTTACGTTGACAGAGAAGCTTCCGGAGAAAAAAACTTCTCGTTGTCGTGTCTCGTGATTTGTTGAAGCTATTTGTTTCATCGTTAAAACTTTGACACACGTTTTGCTGAAGTTCCAACACTTTCCAATCAACTTTTACTCAACTCGTTAACTTTGTTACATTCATTGGAATATGAAGACCTGTATAAAGACAGAAAACAGTCGTAGAAAACGCGATCGAATCACTACCTGATTAATCAAAGTACGATAACTCTTCAGAACTCATCGATACAAGAACAGTAATAGAAATCCAATTGGAGGAAGAACCAGACAAGTCAAACAGTTGTACGGCGACGCAGATAAGATCCGGATCATCAATTACTCAAAGACATAATCATTAGATAGAACCAAGGCGTTGAAATTCGATATCAAAAGCTCCAGGGTCACGAATTCGAAAGGAATTACATCAGAGGAATATCACTTTCGCAACAGAGTTCCTTGATATCCTTCTGCACACCCATAACTCCGTGAATACACAGCGCCAATGGAATTTGAGATTGGAGTTTCAAGATACTCGAGGACATTGAGGACCTGAGCAAAGGGCTCATTCGAGCAGCGATCGCTGAGATTCATTCAGCGTTCGAAACCTCCAGCCAAAATGGTTTTCCTCGCAGGTTTACTTTCTCCAAAGTCTTTGAACGGGCTGATAGGTAACAGAAGTCTGAAGAAGAATCAGAGGTTAGGTTGATCTCCTCTCTCTCTCTCTCTTTTTAGAATCTCTTCGTTCCAAAACCCCTTTTTTACCAGGCTTGATTGAATTCGACTAAACAGCAAGGAAAAGCTTTAACCTTAGCCATTTTATTTTCCGACTGCGAACAGACCCCAAAAAAAGACATTACAGAAAATGGGTATTCCTTTTGCCAGACTGATCCAAATACCTGCTTAGCTGCTGAAGTTTTAACGCAAGCCTGATGGACATAGACTTCTTGATATACATCTGAAAAAAAACTCGCTGGAATTACATCCGCATATCCAAGATTATGCATGCGGATCTAGATGGCTTCACCATCCAATTTTACATATGCAGAACCCAAGAACTGTCATTCGTACTTCGCTTGGTGAAATTTTACACTCACGTACGTCGTTTCTTGGTAAACGACTCAGGGCATGTGGATCTCAACGAAACTAAACTTTTTATGTTATAATTTCATGTTTTTTTTTCTGCACTTAAATCTTTTGTATAGACATTTTCAGTCTTTTTGTATTTATATTTGTATGTAGACGATATTTTTCGTGTGTAAATTTTACTCAGTTTTTGCAAAATTGACTGATTTCACTTTTTTTCAATTTATCAGAACAGATCCCTTGATTGTTCAGTTTCTCGAAAATAAAACTTTGTTTTCTTCAGTTTTTATCTCACTTTTTCAAAAAATAAAAAACTGGTAGAGGTATTGGAACATGACTGATAGCACTTTATACGGTTTTTGTAGAATACAATTAACTGTTTTTTGTTTTTTTATTTTTCCGAAAGCGTGATATGATATTTTTTAGTTTTTGAAGAACGAACTCAATTTTGTTTTCTTTTTCGAAACAGACTGGTCTCATTTTTGTCTAGTTTGACGGAACCGGACAGGTGCAATAATTCTTCATTTGTTGGAAACCAGAGCGGTTCGTTTATTTTACTTTTTCAAGAATGGAACGAACTAATTGTTTATTTTTTTGTTTGTTATAACGAATTCCAACTTTTTTGGGGAAATTGATTGCTCCAGTTATTCTCCAGTTTTATTAAATTGCGTTTCCATTTTCTCTCATTCGTTTCGCGACCAGTACGATTGGATTGTAAAGATTCCTCAAACTCAATTTTGCTTTAGATTCGAAAGACGTAAAAATACCGTGAACTGAGAATATTTCCAGCTGATCTCCAATTTATAGATCTATCAGGGAAATAGTTTTCCGGAAGCAATTATCATCCAATGTCCATTCGGCGGTTTTCAAATCAGCTTTTATTCGACATGTAAAGAACAATGAGTGTGCATCTGTACAGAGGAGTCTTCGTAATCGAAAATGCTCTCCGTCTCTTTCTGGAGATAATATCTTCAGAGGTTGGAGATACAACGTCGTTATCATCAAGTTAACCGTAAGAACGATTTTCCCGTTGCTGTGAGGGTGATGGCAAAGAGTGGATGTGTTTACGGAGAGGAGAAATGGCTGGTGGATGTTCGGAGGTCGTGAGAGGAAAGGGGTTCCAAGCTGGCTTCGACCTTCGGCCAGAGTCGTTTGGCCTGTGGCCATAAAAGTTTCTACCGTTTGCGGGACCCGCTCGACCGTTCCTTATAACTCACCGGGCGCGTGCTGCCCCGTGAAAGGATCCAAGCACTAATAGAATCGAGGTCGCCGATAGGGCGAAAAAAACAAAAATTCAACGTTCTGACCAACCGATGATGAGGGTGCGAGGTCTTCAATTAATCCTAACGTAAAAACGTCGAAATCAAGTTCATTTAGCTTGTATGAATGGATTGGGTCAATAGTTGGATCGGTGAACGATGGCACAGTTTTTTTCCAGTTTCCCTGTACCCTCGTGAATATTCTGATTTGTATTTCGATAGCAAAATTCAGTTGTTTTGAACGTAGAAAATCTTAGACGAACATTATGGATTTAAGGGAATGACGAAGACGTTCCTAGCCACATCGAAATTTCAAAATCTAATTTCTCCCCCACTATTCAACGGCTTGGCATGAAATTTATTGTGTATATGCAGGACGCTTGCTCTAAGAGGGACATGCTCGGCATTTACCAAAATTTTGAAAATAATTGTGCAGGTTGTTGTTACCATGGGAGCAATTGCGAGCTATGATCCATCGTATTGCACTTTCACAAATTTCCCGAGCATAAGCCTCTCAAGCGGTCAAAAGTACACATTTTGAGCTTTGTTTCATCTATTTTTATGAAGA
>JAPYZI010002031.1:0-51532 GCA_030523105.1 Ophioninae sp. A BG-2022a | reverse complement strand
TATATATATATATGATGTAAAAGATTCTATTATATTTAATTTATAATATTAAATTTAATATAACAGTCTCCATGTAAGAATTTTTATAATAAAATTTTCTTCGACCCTCTAGTTTTTTTATTTTTATGATATGTATGCTTTTGCGTGAAACGGAAGACAGCACTCGTTTTTCCGGATGTGTCACATCCGGAATGGAAAGTGAAAATGGTAAACGACAGGCTGACAACGAGTGAGTGCATGAGAATGTGAGCTGGCGTAGATTTGACGATAGATGGAATCACATCCAGGATTCAAGTCTCGGGTGAACGCCATGGATGGCGACGAGAAGGGCCCACACGCGAGTAGGAAGAAAACGGAGGTGCGAGACAGGAGCGCAGGTGCCGTACAAAATAAGCAAGTAGTTCGAACCTTCTCCACTATTGAACATCCGCGCGAATACGATTTTCCAAATGACTGGGAAAAAAAGAGAATCGATAAAAGACCACAACGAAAATCAAAATTGGAATGAAGAAAAAAATCGTATTTGATACGCAAAGCTTGTCAAAAAAGAAAATTGATAAAAAAAGATAATAAAAAATAATAATAATCGATACATAAAGCTTTCGAAACGGACCATTAATAGCAAACAATGATAAAAAATAATTTAAAGAAGTAATTTATAACTTGTAAAACTCAAATGAAAGATATTTATTTAAATAATCAAATGTTTGGAAAGAAACGATTTCAACAATTTCCAAAATGAGTTCGCATGATAAAATATGCTATTTTCGTAAATTTTATTGCTTACATTGTGTGTGAGGAATGGGGTATTAAAAAGAAAATCTTTTCCGAATACGAAATTGAAACAAAAATTGCACTGGTCACTGCCACCTTCTTCCCGGTTGAAAAATCGTAAAAAATATGTGATTTCAAGGCCGAAACTGAAAACGAATAAATAATCGTCCTGTTTTTGGTCACGTGTGCAATTGAGCATAAATCATAAAATAAAATAAACATAGCATTTATTTTGACGAACATTCACATATATTAACATATATTCCAAAGTTCATAGATTTTTTATATAAATATGTGAAAAATAATATTTACTTTGAAAAAAAATCAGCATACATTAGGAAATAAAATAAATAAAGCATAAACTACAAAATTAAAAAGTTTCATCTTGCCCCATACCTTCCCTTTCCATATTGCTCCTCTGCAGTGATATTCTCTGCAATCACTCAACCAACTTACCGCAACGAAAAAAAAGAAAGAAAAATCATCCCACGTATTACATGCACTTACATACGTTTTTCCCCCTTAATCAGTCGTCGACGAGACACTGTCACGTTTCTCGGTGACTCGTTGGCTCGCAATACATGAGGGACGCGATGAAGATGCCCTGAGCCTCCCTAAAGAAAGGTGCTGTTTAATATTGAAACGGACAATCGAGAATAGGAGAGAGCTAGGTGTGTATTGTACGTGTGACAGGTGGATATCTATTATGCAAAAGTGCCCGTGGCAAGTTGCATCGTTCGGGTTGGCAATGATAATCGGGACCGCAACCCTGATGTGACTACTACCTCGGAGGGCCCTCGGAGCTTCGTCGAGGGAGGCTGAAGAGCTACGTCACGTCAATCACAATTATCTCGTTGCAACAACGAACCACCAACATTAATACTTCATGCGTAACCATCCCGATACGAGGGGTCTACAGAACTCGTCAGGAAAATTCATACGGCTATCTTCGTTCAGTGATAAAAATAATATTTTTTTTTTTTAAGTTCGTTTGGGTTTGTTTGGGTTTCTAGTGAAAACATGTCTTCCTAAGGAAGTAAACAAAAGTTTGTTTGGGTTTGTTTGGATTTTTCGGTGGGAAACTTTCTTCGTGCAGTAATAAACAATATATTAATCTTACTTTGTTTGTTTATGTTAGATTAGGTTTATCAGGGGAATAGTTATTTACGTGCCAAAGCTAAAAGCGTTCATTTAGGTTTGCTTGGGTTTGTCAGAATCAAAATAATCCTAATTTATTCATTACCTGAATTACGTAATGTTTTATCCGAAACATCGCGAGTTTGCCAAGACGGTGTCAAGCAAAGTCATTTGATGATTCAACTGCTCGTCGAATAAGAAACAAACAGAGAAACAAAAATACTTCGAGGTCGTTTTAAGGTTTCCAACCAGTAGAGGATGACGGTGGATCGTCAACTGTCAAACGGCCAAAACTTTACGACCGACACTTAGCGTTTTGTCCTTGCGGGCGAAGCCTAAAGGGCCGGAATGGCGAGAGGGAAAAATAAGGACTCGACGAAAGCAAGAGACAAAGAATAGTTGCGAGAGAGAGCAATTTTGTTCGTGCGTTATTGTGTAGGCTGTGACGCTTTTAGCCATCGCGTATTGGCGAAGGGCCGCAGTATCATTTTTGATTGCAGTCTACAGGGTGTCCCAATTATCCCAAAAAATTGTATCAATTGTTTGTACTCTCAATTTTAATAATAGTAATAATTAAACTTAATAATTAATCAATTCATCACTGAAATTATTTTGTTTCATTGACACAATCCATTATTTTTGTTTGGGCCAATTATTAATAATGAATGTTGTTGTAATAATATTATAATTATTTACTTATTGTTTATATTGTCATTGGTTTATCATAGATATGTAATTGAATAATTAATCGTAATTAATGCAGTAAGAAAAAAAGTGAATATTGTTGATTAAATTAATTTATTATTAAGTCAGTTAAAAAAGTGATGAAACATTCGATAATTATTTATAATTTAAATTTATTTGATAATTTTTTAAATAAATGGGACATTATTTATTTATTTTCCCCAGTAATTGATCAATAATATTTACAGTTGCAAAATAATTATTAGTCACTTTCAATAGAAAAAAAGAAATGAATGTTGTTGATTTAATTAATAAATAAATAAGCGAACAAAACAACGTGGATGAAAAATTGAATAGTTCGTTTTTTATTTGAATTTATTTAATGATATTGAATTTTTACAGTGCTTTTTTCGAGGTCACTTTTATTGATCAAAATTTATCTTGTTTAATGGTTTTTCCAAATAAGTAAGACACCCTGTATAAGTGTACAAGTATTTGACAGTAGTCGAGGACGTTTATCGTTCGCAGGCTGGTTGCATTATTCTTTGGAGGGGTGCGGTGGCAAACGGCTTTATTCCTTTCGGTGCTCGTTGCCCATCGCCGTGTGTGCCTCGACACGAGCTTTTACCCTCGTCGGTTATTTAGTTTCAGCAGCGAAAAAAAGGACATCCCTGGCGTATACGTTCGGATGTACACGTACACGGCAAAACGGCCAGACACATTATTAGACTCGCATTTGCTCGAACAGACTTCACTTGTCTCGAAGCATTCGCTGAAGAGGCGTCCTCGCCTCCACCTCTTCTTTCCTCCTTCTCCACGGAGTAACAACTCGTCGAGTCGAGTGTAAAAGATTTTTCTCTTAGGGGGTGCACTAATGCTCCTCCATGTTACTCCCAGAAGGCTTTGATACCCAGCTGCGCTTGGAAGTGACAGATCTATTTTTTTTTCAAATTCCCACTGAATGCTCTTTTTTTTTCGATCGATGGAAATTTTGAAATTTTTTTTTAAAGTGTCGATCCCCAGTTGATCGGGACAGTTTTTTTGCTTAGAATTCTAGGTGGATGTCTTTTTTCTTTTTGTGATTGATGAAATAAATTGGAAATGTAAAAAGTTTCGATGCCTAGTAGAAAGGGACAGATTTTTGTAGTCGAATTTCAACTGGATGTCTTTGTTTTTGATTAATGACAAATGTTTGTTATTTTTTAAATAAATTTGTCACCCAGTTGATACATTTTTTGTTTAGAATTCTAGATGGATGTTTTTTTTTGATCGACGAAGCAATGTTTAAGTTTGAGGGCACTAGAGACAAAATAAATTTTGATATAAGCTCAATCAAACCAAAAAGCTTTGGATTATACTTCGGGCAGAAAAAGTGAAAATCCCAATATTCACAAGTAGATCTACACGGTCGAATCCGTAGTTTTCCCGCTCACGGAAATCGTCAGTAATTGAGTAACTTTCCCATCAGGAGAAGAGTGTAACGAGGACAATGAAGTCGTCACGCTCCCTGTTTGCCTCTAAGATCAAGCTTCGTTCCTACGTATCTAAATGGTCGTCCGAACTATCGTCGAAAGGACGAAAGAGAAACACCATAAATCACGAAGTTTCGGAGGTTCCAATGGTTCCAGCCTCATCCGCGGTTGGTTCCGGCTGGCTTTGATTAATCAAGATATTCCCCCAAGAGGGGTTTCGTTGCGCGAGCAAATTTCACGATTCCGGTTAGCTGCAACTGTACGAGGAGAGCAGTAATGATCGGCGAGAGTAGCCCCTTTCCATTCCTATCCCCCACCGCCCCCAAGCTGATCATCCCTGTCACGAACATCCGAAAGATCCCCAGTTTTCCTCTTCGCTTTCCAGCCCCTCCTCAAGACCGGATAGACGACGATATCCATTCTTCAACCCCCCCGCTTCCCCAAACCCCAACAAATCCCTCGCCAACCCCTCATCCCCCCTCAAGGCACGATTGATCGACGGAGTTGTCGTCGTTTCGCTCACCCGCCGCTTTTTATCACTTCCACCGTCTTCGAAGTTCTTCGGAACTCCTATTCTCCAGGCTCCTCGCTTCGTTACCAAGATCACCGTGAGACGGTTAGAAATATCCGAGGGGTGGTTTTATGTGTACGAGGAAGAGGGTATTAAAATTGTAACGCTGAAGCATCGAAAACGTCCTCGGTATTCTTGGATTGACGTTTTCCGAGTACCTTACTCGGCTGTTTTTCGGCTGTCCAATTTTAGAGTTATTGGAGTGGGAGCTTGCTGTAGATAAGGTGTAGGCGAGAAGAGTTTCATCAATGGTTGTATTTTCTAGAATTGGTTATTTTTCAAAGCTGATCAGTTTATTCGTTCTTGAGGTATGGATAAAATTGAGGTTGCTTGATGTTAAAAGACAATCCGCGCCAGTGTAAGCAAGCCTGGGAATGGGTAAAGTTACCTGAAGTTTCATTACATTTCTATTTCTGGGTTCTACCTGTTACGACGGTAAATTTGGGTTACTAGAGATTTTCTGCATTAGGGGTATGGGAGACAAATGCTTTGTTGAATATGAGGTGCATGGACCAGCAGTTGGAGACTGTCGTCCTTTTGTGGGGTAACTAAGGACTGGGTTATGTATGCGCAACTGCAGGTAAAGTTGCCAGTCCGTTTGGTATTGCAGTATGAAACATAAGTTGCGTTGGCCAGCCATCTAATACTGCCGAGCACTTGTGCATCAACGCCATCCCTGAAAAAGCAAACACTACGAAAACCAAACCTTGTCCAGCCACGTAAGTTTGCCAGTCCACCTGCTATCGTAATAAATCAGCATCTGCCTCAACTTGGATCATCTTTTTCATCAAGATATCCAGATTCACCAATTTTTCACTAAGTTGCAACTATTCATACGCTCAATAGTTCCGCGACCGGGTTATCAGTACTTCTATATTAGGTATTTCATAATCAATGTGTACCTCATCTGGACGCAGCTTTTTCTCACGCAGGGAGACGAAGTCTATGATTTTATTGAATAAAAAGAAAAAAAAGCGTTTTTCCGGGGCGCGTAAATCACCCGGTGGGTAGTCCACGTTGGCCGTTCCGCCGGAAGGTGCCTCATAACTTCGGGAGCCCCATCCGAGGGAGGAAAACCCGTTTCCCTGCGGACGGTGTTTCAGCAGGAAAAGAGGAGCTAGTTCCTACTGGAAAAGCAGCATGAGGAATATCAGTGATTCTATACTTATGTAGACGACCGGCAAAGTCCTCAACCCCTCCCCTAGCCCTTCTCATCCCCTCTCAGCTGGGGGAGCCACTACTGCATAAACCCAAGGCCCCTTTCGCCCTTTACATTTTCTCGACGCCGGAACAGTCGGGCACGTAAAATATTAACCTCGGTGCGCATAAGCGTCCCGACGCCGGTTCAACAAAAAGACCTCAAGAGGAAGAAAGTGCGGAAGAGAGCGAGAGAGACGAACCGAAAAAGGAAGGTCACCTGGAAGAGAGAAAGAAAAACAAAATTACGAGAACGGGGCGGGGGTGGGTGGAGACTACCATGACCCAAACGGTCGTTTCTCACACGGTCCTATCGTGGCTGGAAACGTCCCCGTATCAAAGACTCCAAAACGGCGCCGAGTGTGGTCACTAGTCCGCGATATCATTGGGATCAACTTGAGAATTCTTTATGCCTGATGGATATCCTTCTAGGCGATTAAATCGAATGAATCCTCCTGGATATTTACGACCTTTTGAGACTCCCATCAAATAGTAAGGTGTTCTAGCAGATGTCAGCGAATGGGAGTGATGGAACTCTCCAGGAATCTTCTCGCAGCTCGGATGAGATATTACATCAGGATTGAATACCAAAACGGACAACTTTGGCTAATAGTTGGATGGGGGACCGCTCAGACGATGTGGGCTTAGCTTAATGACTGTTAGATCTACTGACAAATGATTATATGACTGGAAGTTGGTGAAGTACACTGCGTCGACCTAAGTTTCACACAGTTTCTCTGTGCCCTCGTGGGAATCGAAAATGCATTGAGAAATACTGGAATATTGGAGAAAGGAATGGAATTGCTGATGATTGGAAGGTCTTTAGAAAAATTTGAATATTAAAAATGGAGGGGAATTCGATACGAATATTTTTATCACATTAACCATAGGACCAGTTCATTTGAATCGCTGATAAAGATGAGAGCCAGGTAAAAAAAGATAGGGAAGGTAATGGGTATTAATATCATATAAATAAATCATCTCTTAAAAGAAAATAGAGGAATAAACACAGTACAAAAATGGTTGCGACTGGAGTGTTCGGAAAAAAATGGGCCGTCGTTCTGATATGGGAATTAAAATAATTTTAAAAGGCGAAAAGTGAGAATCTTTTTTCTATTATCGTGAGTACAGAGCTACTCCATATCGCCAATGATATAAAATGGGACAAATGAAGGTTTAATTAAAAATATATATTTTATAATCAACCAAAAATACTTACTTTTTTTCGAGTAGCTCGTAAATCAGTTTAAAAAACAAATTTATGTAAAATAATTTGTACATAGTCGATGTTTAAAATTTTATATCCTTTGTTTTGATTTTTATTTTACATCCGTTATCGTGGTATGTCGTTGGTGATGATGTACAAGTTATCAATAGTCAAGACGATAATAACGCTCTTATCAAATCAGGGAAACGCGGGTGATGTCAACATCTTCAATGAATCATACAAATTTCAAGTCATCGAAGACGAAAAATATAATTAGCAGTACGCCAAGGTGAAAAATGGCATTTCCAATGGTATCGTCCGATGCTTGTCGATAATGGTAATCATTGGTGAGTTGGAATAACAATTGAGATAATACCGCTTTTTATCTTCTGTGCTCCCAAAAAAATCATACGAGTCACCTTGATGCGATAGATTAGATACTGGTAATCCAGATATCGCAGTGGAATTTTTAACGATATAACTTATTTCTGGCCGCCGTTAAAAAATAAAATTGTACCGCGAGTACTTGCAATGTATATATGATTCGAATGAATAAAAATCCAAATGTCGAAAATCGATTATAAGCTGAATATGCTTGGGAAAAAATACGATTACTAAAAATATTTTTAAAAATTTGAAGTTCATCGATGGACAATAAATTTCGATGAAGATCAGAAAAGCATGGGCAATTGTGATTATTCACGAGACTTCAATGTATATGGAAAATAAAGCACCAACGATATTGAAGGAATCCAAATAATTATAAAATTATTTAATCAAGCACAATTTTAAAACCAAATGCAGCATCCAAACGAAACATAACTTTTCAACCGAAAATAATTTCGTATTCTCTATTAAAATTTCGTTATTATTTCTATAAAATACAATTTTTTATTGATAAATCAAACATTTTATTTTCTTCATAAAAAGTACGATTCTAAAAAACCACAATAAAATAATAATAAATTCTCTGGAGTCATCCAGGGGCTCAATAAAAGTGAAAAAATATAGTCAGCCATTTCACATTGAGAGGGACGTGTTCCCTGATTTCGTTAGTATCCAGAGGTTCTATATATATACATTTTTTTCTCTTTTCAAGAACGACGAACGATGGCCGAGATTTCGATAGCTGTGGATTTATCTTGCTGGAGATACAATCTATTTGAACACTGATACGATTCGTGGCGAGCGAACTTTTGCATCGTTTTTTTTTTTTAATTTTTCATTTCCGAATATAATATAAATGGAATGCAATGGGTTTAACTTCGAAATGAATTTATTTAATTTATTATTTAAATTTATCATTTTAAACGAGCGATTATTTATTGAATTATCGTGATATTGGAGGGTGGATCACCATTTTTTGTCGTTTTTGACGCTGATGATAGCTCAATTGTGATTTGAGAATATGAAGAGCGTCACGAGACTCATCAGGATTGATATACCAGCCGTGTAAGTGCTCGCTCCGTTGCAACCATCCTCCGAACAGAAATGTGCTTCCGCGGAAGTTATATTGACTTCACCAGCACGAGTGAAGGCAGATTTAAGGCCGGTTGAAATACAATCGCGGACCGTTAGCGTTCCATTAGCTACGGACAGACAAAGTCATCGAAAACATTAATATACCTTCAAATACTTAATTGATGATGATCAGAGAGGAAGATCGAGTGTCCCATTGATGATTATGTTGAAGGATAATGATCACTTGTGATCGGGGCGAAGTCCAGAACATTGGTTACTCCAGTGTCCCTGTGCCCTCGTGTAAACGCAAAATTCTTTACTTCGAAACATCAAAATTCTTGAAAATTTAAACATAGACAGGTTAAATTAGATGTATAGTATAGGAATTATTTGAGAATTTTTAGTTATACCAATTTTGTAGTTATTAATATCATAACCATAATTTAGGATCGCTCGAATGATTTAGATGAGTTCCTAATAAATAAACTGCATTGTCATCATTACCAGTCTATTTATAAAACAGCTATTACTCATTTTATTGAAGTTAGTATTTATTGCAACTTTATTTATTTTATTGAAAGCATTATTTATTATAACGATTAATTAATCAGTAATCGTTGGAATATTAAATGTACATTGAGTGGAAAATTAATATTTCTAAGTATTAATTTATTATAAAATAAGTTATTCTGACTATTCTCCCATTTTTGATATTTTGCTGGAAAATTTCATTGTAAATATATATCAAATGATAGTCAAATAAAAAAGTATACATTTCTGTTCAAAAGTTTCGAATTTCTCGATCTATGTACGTCTGACGATCACCTTATACGAGTAAAGAAATATGTTCATTTTCAAATGTTTTTACAGAAGTATCTTTTTTATCTAATCTTTTTTACGTAATACTTACATTATTATTTTACGAAACATTATTTTCCAATAATTTATTATTTGTTTAATTGATGAATATCTTTTCGTGACAAATAGTGTATAACCCAACCGATTGCAACTTTCATTGCATGTATCTGCTTAATTACAAATATCATTAGGCTTCAATATTGGTTAACGACACACTCGAATCTCCCTGAGCAAATGAAAAATTTGATCCTGAAGGTGTAAGCAGCACAAAGCCTAAAACTTACTCGTTGTAGCCACTCCCTTCACGCAGAGACAAGGAGTAGTAAAATTGTGTAATACATGAGCGCCTTTTGTGTCAAATGGATCGCTGCAGGTTGAATTTAGTAAACTCGTGCACTGGTAACATTTAAGAGCTTCTCCTGGAATTTGAAGGACAAAAAATAACGCCATTGAAAATTAGATACACAATATATTATTAATAATAAAAATAAAATTGCATAGTTTTGTTGCTTGAAAAAAAATTATGATTTAACATTTAGTAAATTGTGAATTATTGTTATTACGCTTGCAATTGAATGTGATTTTTTTTACGCAAACAAATACGAAAAGTATGTGACATGGATATAACATTTTAAAAAATACTAGAATAATTGTTTCGGCCTTTTTCAAAATAAGTGTCCTCGAAATTAGAATTTTAGATGAAACTGAAAAAAGATGATCGTTTTTTATGAGTCTAAGAATGTTTTTTTCATTCAGGGACATATCTGGGACGTTTTTTTTTCAAACGAATAAGTTATTGTAGAACGTTTTAGTACTCCCAAAAGTTGCTGTTTAGACCTAATTAAAAAAATATTGAAAACTTTATTAACTTGACCAAAAAGAGAATTTATTCTGTTAGACATTTTGGATTTTTACTATTAGGTCTAAAACAAAAAAATTGACTTTTTAATACTTTCGTCCCAGATTAATTTTTTGTTTTTCATGACACATTTTTTAAGCAAACATCAAAAAAACTTTTCCTTGCAACGATAGAAACTTCGGCGGTACAAAAGCTAGTATTTTTATGATTCCTTCACTGGCGAATGGGTAAATATTTCTAAAATTAAAATGCACTCCCCTCGTCGATATTTCGAACACTTTTTTGTACGAATTCATTAATATTATAAGAAGTCAAAATTATTATTTTTTCGCTTGCAGAGTTAAAAGTGTGGCAATCTGATTCTTCACCCTTTATTACTCAATTTCCTGAACCAATAAAATATTAAAAAAAAAAAACACAATAATATAAAAAGTCTTCGCATTTTATTACAGTAAAAGTAATATTTATTTAAGAGACTTTGGTCCGCAGATTTGAGCTCTTACCCGACGCAACGATGGCAGCCAAGGCGACAATTGGGAGGAGATAATTCATTTTGTTAAATCCACTGGAACGTTCTATCACAACTGGTTTTCAAACGCGACTGGTTACTCTCGAACTGTGGTTTATTCCGACTTATCAGACCTTTTATATCCTCGGCTCATCGTAGATCTCCCCTTTAAAAAAAAATCATTTAATTTTACCACATATAGTGAGGTGTTTGTAAAACGAGCCTGTGATTAGATATCAAAGCTTTTCGAACGCATTGGCAGGTTAAATATCCACCTAGGGGTACAAAAATGCGGTCGTCATACGTATCCCATCACGGACACATTCTTATCGGCGAGAGCTCGAGATTGAAACATACGATTCTCGTATATTTCGAATTCCATCCTATCGGCGGTCTACATCTCGCATTCACGTGCCAATCAATAGCCCTGTTAGCACACTGATAAAAAAATTTCGGTATTTCTATGCGTTCAGTATAACGCGTGATTTTCGCAGAAAACATTTCATCGATCGAATTTCTTAGACACGTAATCTTTTGGGTATTATTGAAAAAAAAAAACATAACATGCGAAGTTCATAAAAAAACTTACGTAATCGGATTTTGAGTGTTTTACATGATTATCACGGTCTTTCAGCTATAACCACTCTTACGTTTCATTGAAAGAGTCGTCAACGGAGGGATTCCAGGAAGATTCACATTGCGATTGAAATTAAACGATACTGGGTATGAAAAATTTCAAAAATTCTAGGAATTACGTCTTGTTGGAGTTACGCTTACTGACAATAATATTTTATCGTGAACAATGGCAGAAGTAATCAAGTAAGTGTCAAAGGGATATCAAGGATAGTAGAAATTAATAGTGTAAGAAAAGTGAATTTCGGTAATTTTTATCTTGAAAACTATTTTTCCGATTTCGTTCAGGTTTATTTTATTTGAAAGTATAAATATTGAGGTGTATTGTTGATTTTTTTTATGAATATATATATACTAGGAGCGCTGTTATCGCGGGCCGATAAAACCATCAAGACTATGTTCCTCGTTGGCATGAAATGCGGCCCCAGCCGTTCATCATTTTACCAAACGAGTCAGACTTTTCTTCAATCATTAATTAAATGAGTCCGTTGGGCATGAGAGCCAGTTTCATAATTTGACGTTAAATTAAATCGTAAGTGACCACATGTCAACTGTCACTAAGATTCGTCATGCCAAAGATCAAGGTTTATTTTCGGCCCCAGCCTGTCAATGTCTCGGAGTTTTCAATTTTTTTAATTTTCAACGATCCTCCGCGTCTTTTCATCCTGGCCAATTTTCAATGTCAATCTCCGTAGTAGACGTGGGTTTTTCTTTCCGGGCCATTATTTTTTCTCGCTCTTAAAGAAACAATTGCTTGAGCCCGATCGATCCTCCGCAACCGGAAATGGAAAATAAACGTTAGTCGCAATTGAAAGACGAAGGGAAGGCTGGGAATATCGTTGGTGCTCGGGAGTTCTTCTCAATCTCCTGGCTTAGTAGCGGATCTCCTCAGGATCGATGTACACAAGGTCCGAAGATGTGTCAGTGTGTTTTATTTCGATTTGCCGGGCTTGGATATAGTGACTACCGAGCTCTCTGTCTGCTTCGATAAATGCTTCGCTATTCGAGTATATACAACATTCCTGAAGTACCAAGTGGCCTTCCCCAGGATCCATTTTCGACCCTCGTCTATTTTTATTTCTACTTTCCAATCGTTCCACCGTTACAATATAGGGCCCCAAGAGCCATCAGTCTTTTTCATCGGTTTTCCCCGTTCCGTTTCTCTTCCTCTTTCCGCCCTCTCCAGCTGCCATTCGCCATGGAAATGGACCGAATAAACGACGTGAAGCATCCGCAGAGTAATCGAGACTGTCGGAACGAGCGGCTGCAGGTATACCGTATACACCGATGGACCAGAGTGTACCTCAAACCGGCTGGTTTCGATGTCGTCCCGATCAGAACTAGGACTGAAAGGTACAGGTGATGTTTGATTGGTCCTGGGATTTCCATCTCTGTCTCGTTGATCCGACTACCTGTCTGAAGTATGGACCGACCTCTGATGACGTTGATCAGCCTCAATCCATTTTTTTAAGCCCAATGATGGAAAGTGGAACGGTAAGTCTATCAATTGATGTAATGGTAAGTTGTCTGAATCAATAAGTTGCAATTGACATAATAGTAAGTTTCCTGATGGTCGAAGTACTTTTGACGATGTTTATCGGCTAAATCAATTGCTATTTCAAAGCTTGATGATTGACGGTCGCTGTAGGCAGGAATTATAGCTCCATCAGTTACTGACCTAATGAGAAGTGTCCAAGTGATTGCGAAGACGTTAATTGTCAGTCGTTATTTTCAGAAACTGGCATTTCGGCCTTGTTAATGATTGCAGCCCTTAATGAATCCAGTCCATTAAAGATTTTAGCTGTTGATGACGTACGATTAAAATGATCAGTTCTCAATTACTCACTATTAAAAATTCCACCTTTCAATGACCCTACATCGAACATTTGAGTTCTCAGTGACCAACCATTAAAAATCCCAGTTCTGGATGATCATAAGACAACTTTTCATCACTACTGCTTTGGATCTATCCTTCCAGATGTACCCTCTCCGGTTGACGGCGGATTACTACTCCGTGTGAATTCTCAGGGGTCCCTATTTCTCTTGCGACGTACGATTTGACTTTAGAAATCTTTCATTTCTACTCGCCCATTCCTAATGGTCCTTGCGACGCTGTCGGATGATTCCAGCGATAGAGTTCGCTTTTGGTCCATCCGGCTTCACGTGTCAGCGCCAAGGAAAGGGTGTACGGTTCCAGGGGCGTCAGTGTGTGCATGGAAGAGCAAACGTGACGGCGGTCGATCGAGAGGGCACGCGGAGTTTGACGGGGGTTGGGGGCATCCCTCTCGAGACTGGATTGACACTTTAATGAACGAGGGCTCGTGCATCGATTGTCGGTGAAAGCGAAAGCGAAAGAGGAGCGCTGGAAAAAGAACCAAAAAGAGGTGCGGAGGGGAAACAAAAAAAATTGCACGAGGGTACAAAGGAAGGCGGAAAAAAAACGACTGTTGGCTACGCGGGCCGAGATACAACGGGAGGCGAAAAGACAGAGGAGGGAGCGTACAAACAGTGAAAGGAAAAAAAAGAACGAATGAGTGGAGGAAATCGAGCGGGCCACGAGAAGCGATAACGTCGAGCGTCGAGGCACGTAATTGCCTTCGCTTCGGCACGGCCATCGAGACAAGCCTGCAAGGCTAAGATGAAGACTATACTTGTATACATGCGTGAGGATATATACACGTCTCTGTCTCCGTCATCCCTTCTTCTGTTTTCTACTGAGAACAATCTCGACCTAATATAGGTATAGGCGATGAGACCTTCGAGATAAAGGATCGCCATTCGTCGTTTCCGTTGTCCTGATGAAAACATGTAGAGCCACTAAAAGGTGAGGGAAAAACAGACTGAACCACCACCCCCGCCCCAAAGTCTGGTCATCCTGATAGACAGTTCCCTGTAATTCCTTATTATTTTTGCCACCGTAAAGTAATGACGAAAATGGTAGCCTGATATTGGACATTCTATAACATTTTTTTCCCCTTCCTGCCCAATAGTCTGGTCATCCTGATAGACAGTTGCCGGTAAATTCCAGGTTGTGTTTTCACGTCGTAAAGAAATTACGAAGATGGTACTCTGATATCAGCCATTTAATAAATAATGGAACCCCGCTATCCTGTAGTCCGATCATCCTGATAAACTTCAACGATGTCTGTAATTTTCAATTTTTTTTGTCGTCGTAAAGAGATGACGAAAATTGTACACTAATGTTTGCCATTCTATTGATAACTGTCTCTTTTCACCCAATAGTCCAGTCATCCTAAAAGACAATGAGCTGCAAATTCCATTTTTTTTTTTTGTAGCAAAGGAAAGGCGGGAAGTGTAGCCCAATATTAGACATTACGTGTCAAGTCGGAGTGGAGAAATTAGCCGTGAGTAAAAAAGCTGCGGCCAGAAACAACGGTGAACCATCATTGCGCTCGTTTGCAACTTTACTGGAAGAACGAGAATTTTCGTTGAAGTTGGCAAAGTGGGGAAACGGAGGCGAAAGTTGGATGTCCAGGATAATGCGATCCGTGAGGGCGCGATTCTCTCCAGGTTTCTCTCCAAACTCTTCGACTCACTTGAGCTCCGCCACTTGCCTTCAAGATGCTGCTGCTCAAGCTCGAGACAAGCTGATGGAGGAGTTGGTGGCGAAGCAACAAGATCATGGGGATGAGAACTGCCCTAACACGACTCAAGAGGATTTCTAGCTTTTCACAGTCCTTCGTACACACCACTCACCAATCTCAGCTCGCAAACATCCCAACGACCACCAACAACCGCGCACATAAATTAAAATGTACCTGCGAAATGCACTTTAAGAAGTGATCTTTGCTGATGCACATAAATTCAGTTTTGATGAAGGATTCATTGGCTAAAAAGGCAAATTGATAGCAAGTTTGACAGTTGACTGCTGACAGAAGGAGTTTTTGTTAACTCTGTAGCTGATCGTCAAATCAAGACATATTGAGTTTTTGTATATTTATTGATAATGATAGGATGACACAAACGTGTTATTATTAAACTCGCAATTCATAGGATTAAATATGTATGACATGATCTGGATATGTATATCCTAGATCTCCCCTTTTTCGACCAACTTTTAGTCCACCAATTCCCTAATACCCTAAATAACAATCTATATTTACGATTCGCCACTCGATACGTGCTGTACCAATGCACAATTGCAATTCAATAGCTTGTTATTCAATTCCATTTAATCCAGGCTGAACAATGTGAAAAACAATGGGGAGAACATGCTCCGAATTACCATGCTGAAATGTGTCCATTTGAGCTTGACGATTCACCCGATAAGAGAGATAGTCGAAGTGAATGGCGAGAGACACGATTCAGTGGAAAAAGCTGATGAGCAGCCTTCATGGAACGATAGTCAAAACAGGGAGGTTTTTCGAGCTACCATTGAAAAACGAAAAGAGCTTGAAAGGAGGCAACGCAAGCATTCGAAGATAATGGTCCAAGTGGATGCATGCCTAAGGCAGAGAAGCTCGAAGAAATATGAATAAAAATTTGCCCAGCTTCGGAGAAGAGAAAATCTCCAGCGCATACAAGGTGGACTGAAACGAGAAGGAAGGAGACAAAAGGAACGAGAATGACTAAGAAGATAGACGGAATCAGAAATGCTCAAGTTGGAGCCGGTATAAGTTGATTTGCGAGGAGAAAACTGGCTTGTTTGCAGCAACGTTTCGTTCAATTCTTCTCTCCTTGGATTGCTCCCTTTTGTAGTCAAGAAGTTGCCCAAGAGTACTTAAATGTCCTTCAACACGAACGTACTTTTCTTGGTCTACATATAACCCTCCCCATCACTCTTCTGCCACTTGACAAGAACCATTTGAATTTATTCGTCTATCCACCTTCATTAAATTTCCTCCCTTGAATCTCGATCCGATAAGCAGTTATCCAACTCTCGTTCTTCCTGGCACATATACGAGAATGAGTCTTTTGTGGCCACGAATAAGCGTCTTGAAAACCAATTCTAAAGTAGATTCTCATAGTCAATATTCATGAGCGCCTATGGAGATTCGTTTCTCGAGTTATCTAGTCAGGCTTGCTGAATTGCCACTCATTTGGAATAACGGACACCCTGAAGACGCTATGACATGTGCATCAGACTTTCATGAACAGAAAAAGTATTGCTGCGTTGCCATTTTGGAAAAAAAAACTGAACATATTCTGGTATTTATGAAAATGGTTGCTGGATGGAGACACTTCTATCAGATTGTAGGCACAAGTGACACCATGTTTACTTAATGTTAAGTTTCCAAAACCAAACCACCTGATCGCACATCTTCGTTTGCTTACCACCTTTCTACCATTGGCTTGATCCATATCATCGAATGATCAATAAATACACCATCAGTAAGTAGATTGTACCGATTTGATGAAATGTATTAGGCAACTCATTTGATCAAATGCAGGAGGTAAATCTGATCAGCCATCAACCACATCAATGGCGGACATTTAATACTCGATGAATCGGGATTAATATGGAAATCGGATAGTGGCTGTTCTTTGAATTAGTGATTACAGTGTATGACAGCAGAGTGTAGTTCTTGATAATAAGAGTTGGTTAGGTCTCATGGCCCCGAGTGGTAGCCCATCCAGGAATGTCAACCGCGTAAAGTGACTGCCTGTGCGTCGCGTTGCGTTGCGGCTAGGAACCGCAGCCCTGCGCACACCCCGTTCGAACCGCTCACCGTCCAAGCACCAGGGAATGGAGCAGCAGAATCATCACCGCAGGACGATCAGGAACAGCACGGTATCCGGTTTCTGTGGTGCAGAGCGTGGTTTTGGTACCGATGGCTCAGCAGGGAACGAACGTGTGCACTTATATTCAAAGGTGATGGTGGTATGCACAGTCGCCATTTTCCGCAGAAGTCGCGGCTTGCGGATCACCTGGATTACGAGGATATGCAAAGCTTGGGGATCAGCGACCTCGAACAGTCCGTTTCACTATTTGAGTCGTCATTTATGCTCCTGTAATGGGGGTTGGACTTAAGTTGTCTTATGCCTTGGAAGTGATTTCATCAAAAAGACCGCAAGGGAAATGGTCTTGAAAATTTTTGTTTTGTTGATGTTAGGATTCATTTAGGATGTAGATCAGAATCTGAACCCAAGTAAACCCAAAGAGAGTCCAAACACAGTGGTAGGTTCTCGGGATGATCATATTTCAGCCAAAATAGATTCTGAAATGCAGACCTTGTACGAAGTGGTGTTTTATCATGATCACTCCAATTGGAATACCATATCAGAACCTGAACCCAAACAACCTAATTGGTTGTCGTACACCATTTGCAACCGTGAGATAGTCAACTTGACAGGTCGTAAGATGATCGCACCTCACCTAAAGTTCCTTCTAACGAAAACCGTAGTTCGATCTGTTCCAAGCGAAATACCATTAAAATGCGTCAATGGGTCCCTTCGCGTAGAACCGGAACAAGAAGGGGATCGTAACCCGAATACACGTGACTCACAGGACGACCCACTTTCCCGATGGATGAACATGACCGATTCTTTATGATGCCATCCCCACATGTGGGTCTTCTTCACGGTGTTTGCTTTTCAACTTGTCAACGGTGTACAGTTTCTCCTCGTCTTTTGTAATCCACATCCGGAAGGGCAATTCGATCGGAAATTCCAAGAATTCTAGTTCGCAGCCCCAATTGGTTTGCGCGAAGGATCAATATCCCACTTCCATTAATTTCTTGTTTATAATCTGTTTTATTCCGGCACCCCATACAAGATCGCTGCTTTCGCCCCTCAAATGGTTACAAGGGGCGTAACCTAACGCGTGTCTACGTTTCTTGATGCTCGGTCGGATTCGAATGCCACGACGGATTCGCTTTGCTCTCGTCAAGATTCATCCTCTTGGATGATTCAGAATGATGATGATGATGTTGCTTTTGGCATCCTCCAGCGAGCGAAGGAACAAACGAAAGGAAAGTTGGCCACACTCTGCGTAGGCGTTCGAGGCTGACTGACTCATGGATCAAGCTGATTCCACGCCCGCTTGTCCATTGATTTCCGAGTCTGAAGGGGCCGAAGAAAGAGACACGCTGGACAAAAGAACGGTATCCGACAACACGAACAATAACAGTGTCCACCCACCCTTATTGCTGGAAAGACCGGACTTTTTCACTTCCGACGGGATCTTCGACTGGAAGGGGGGCCGTCGTCTCAGTTGGACTGGACTCATCAACCTCTTCCAGGGTGGCTCACCCTTGATCAAGCCAACGCATCGACTTGGTCACAGCCACGAGCGCACGACACTGCAATGGAGGATATTGATTTCCGGGGTCGTCAGGCTCTACTGCGTTCAATAAGGGCTTGGCTGCTCCTACTGTCAATTTGGAATTCACACACATCACCGGATTTGGACACCCCGTAAGGGCATGGAGGACAAATGTCTCGAAGCTTGTTGGAGTAAACCAAAGTTTTCTTTAGCAGCGGTGATAGTTGTATCTTTGAATGGAGGGTTGTTATCATCTTCGTTATAAGTACCACTATCAACAGGATTTGCATCATTAGCCGTGGCAGTATGATGTAATATTATTAGCGGTACCTTCAACATCAGCGTTATCACAGGTATCGTCATTACGAGTATCACTGCTACCAGTATTACCGTTATCAGAAGTATTATTATCAGCATCGTTATTATCAGTATCATTATTATCGTCAGTATCATCAGCACCATTCATAATTATCATGGTCGTCATCGATATCGTCATTAGGAGTATGATAATTATCAGTATTATCAATATTATTGTTATTAGTACCATTATTATCAATGGCATCATTACCGTTATCATAATTATCAGTATCGTTATCATTAATATTATCTTTATCAACATCAGAATCATCACTTTTTCATTGGGTTTCCTCGTCTTCGTTTCTTCAATTTCTGCTTGACGGCTCACAACATTACGCGCACCTCATTGAACTTTCCTACATGGGACACGTGTTCATACTACATCATATAGGCAGTAGATCAAATAACCTCCTCAGCCGAAAATCATATACGCTACGCGTCTCTTCCATATCTAATCAGTTTACGACGTTCCTTCGTTGGCTGACGTCAATCACTTGAACAAATTGCCGCCCGGATTCCCGCGACAGGTTATCGTTCTCGTTCCCTTCCATTGGTGGTCCAACCCGGTGTGCATACAGGGTGTAGAAATGTACACGTTATTACAGTGTACCTGCGGGGTCTAGAGTGCTGTTGGGAGGCCCGGATCATATACGAGATAATTATGTCACAGTACCCAGCGAGCTAATTGGCCTCAACCGCAGGGACATCCGAGTATCTCTCGCAAATGTCTCGAACAGAGACCCAGACTAAAACATAGATATCCAGGGTATCCAGTATTGCCGTGAAATCCCTAATTCAATGTTATCCAGTTTGCTTCGCGCTATGGCAATTTCACGCGGTTACGCTGCTCCATCCCTATATAGTCTACCGAGTGTTTCTCCCGGATGTTGCTCCCGGGCGCCTGACTAACGCCACCAGAATCTTGCCCCGATGTTTTGCCTCGTCGGGCGTTGAAAGATCCGCAACTGGCTTGCAATGTTTCCCTGACCCCACTTCGCCTTCATGCGCCACAGTCAACTTATATTTAGAGATGCATTATTTTCGTACTATCCATCCAATGCGTTGCACACTGCATATATTTAGATGCTTCCCCACCATCCTCTGGGAATTCTAAGGATGGTGCGTCAATACGGCTAGTTGCACCGCTGATTTTCAGGCACGTAATCGTAATGTAACGTAATTGGGATACTCCACTCTTCGGCAAGGTGGGAAAGATATGATCATGGGGTGTGAACGGTGATGAAGAGTGTCCAGTGTCACTGGGATCCATCAGCTTCCATCAGTATCCAGCAGCTTAAGAGATAGTGGCTCGTCTAATCGGAGAAAAAAGATAGCTAGTGGGATAGCGACGGTTGATGTATTATTTGATTCGAGATTCGATTCCTGGACTTGAGGTTCGTTGGAACGATTTATTTTCTTTGGCAGGTAGAACTAGCTTGAAAGACAGGACCTGTCAAGTGAGGTAAAGAATCTTCTTGGAAGCTGATGATGAATGACTTGGGAAGTTGAGGATTCTCATTTACGTATTTCGAATCAACGTACTGATTCTAAACCCAAAATTCCTGATCTGGTAGAATCAACTCTGCTTGACCACCGTGATTGAATTGGAAAAAGTGGCCTGGAAGAGGTGATGGTTATACACATGATTAAACAGAACTAATAATCAGCCTAACTTCCGCTGTGATCCAAAAGTCCTCCAACGTCTTTTTCACTCCAAGCCTTAAAACGAGGCTTCAAAGGGCTGGTAGATGTTCCTTCATAACGACTATACGTTGCATATGTACAGAGCGGTCGAATGACTTCCATTAGTTACTTGCGTCTATGGATATAAACCAAGAAAGAGAACGAGCCAGAGGATGACGTTTCCACGGAGCCGGATCTTGATGAAGATGATAGTGTCCCCCAGGTCCCCGTGAAACGACACGTGTCCCATATTCCTCGTGTTCTCCAACAAGACTTTTGGCTACATGTCGGCAGCGTCTCTTAGATCTCGACTCGGTGCGTTACGTTGTCAAACACATGGCGTTTAACGGCGTCGCAATAACGCCTCACCGGTCGTCATCCCTTCTCGGAGAGGAGACACGGCGTCCCGCCAATGCGCGCGGCACGATCAGGCTTTAATCTTCGCGAATATACGCCTCGTTCCTCCCTGTCTCCTTCACCGCAGGGATTTCTTCGCCTGGTCTTTTGCGTGGGTATTTTTTGTTTTCTCCGTTCGTAGATCGATGCTGAAGGGGCAAAAGAGAGAGGGGGGGGGGGGGTGGAGTCCTCGAGGGAATATCTACGTCATAACTCGCAGTCTACGGATATTTTTCAGAAGTCTAATCTCACACACAGATTTCGAAATAACCGCTATATTGTGGAGAGCACGTTCAAGCTGATGGGAAGAGAAAGGTGCATTTTGACAATTTTTATTGAGGAAACTATTCGTTCGATTTCATTTGGGTTTTTTAAATTTGAATGTAAAAATGTTAAGGTATGCCGACAAATTTTTTCACCCATCTATATTGAATAGGAGCGCTGTTATCGTGGGCCGACAAAAAACATGTTCCTCATTGGCACGCTCAGCGTTCAACACGATTGCATGCAGTCGATTGATCCGAAACAAAAATTTCAAAAACATTGTTTAAACGTGAATATGAAGCCCTGAGCATGGAAGGATTGCTTTGTCACGAGATAACTACGGGTTCAATTTTTTATGATCCTTCTAGCGTGACAAAAAAAAGTTGCGTTCAAAAATCTTACTTTCCGAAGGGGTAAATATCATTGTATAATTCGGAGGTAACTAGTCGAGACGTTGTTTGAAATATTTTTAAGGCCGTCTTTGAAAAGTTTTTTTCGAGTCGCCCGCTGCTGAAGTTTCAGAATTAAATGCCGCACTTGGTGACTTAGATTTTTCATATATCCGGATAGAATATACCCATAATATTTGTTTAAATATTTAAACTTTGAAGCAAGCGAAACAAATTGACAAAAAAATTGTTATTTATTGAACTTTCATGTTTGAAGCAAAGCAGAAAAATATATTCTTTGATATATACATTGTTATTTTTCCCACGCATTCCCACGTTCCGTTCCTCTCAACCTGTCGTAAAGAAGCACTCGCGCCGATTTCTCTCATCACACTGCAATATCTATTTTACGATCGGTGAACGCTTGTAATAAAATTCGCAATGATTATTGTCGTTAAGGCGCGGCTGCAATTAGCACTTTGTTACGTTGCTTACTTGATCGTATAGAACTTTATGCGTACGAAGGCTACGAGTACACAAAATCTCGATGAAAACATATATCGGGTGCTCCGATTACCGTTCATGACTTCAACACCGGATGAGGGCAGCGACGACTTTTTCATTGGTCGAGTTGTATCCAGGAAAGGAAGGTCAACTTTTTTTCTAATGCAACGCTTTATTTTTCTGTCTATTGGGCGATGAAAGTTGGTAGGATGATTAGGATGTCTTCTGTTAGAATATCATTCAAGGTCATCGGTGCCGGTTGGATTTATACAATGAGGAACACAAGCATGTCTGAATACCAGGAGCTTCGAACATTTCTTTGCGAATATACATCGACTCCAATGACCTTGAATGATTCCAATGACCTTAATCACGATATTCTTATCAGCCATCGGTCTGAATCAAAGTCATCCGTAGAGTCAATGATTTGAAGTGCTACCAACTTCGTAATGGTACAATTTTTTTGATGGTACAAAATTCGTATCGTAAAAGTACAAAATGATATCAAGTTTTTCATACTAGGAGGGTCTATCCAATCGAAAATTTTGAGCTGATTACGAATATCAACGCATTTTCGTCGAGAGCATTGCACATAGCAAAAAAATCGAGTTTTTAGAAGTTTTTTACTTTTTCTTCATGTAAATTTTGGATTTCAGGGAAAATGATTGTTAGATTCGTTCTCAGGGGATAAAATTACATTAAAATGGACCAGTATAAGAACATTAAAAATACAAACAGTTTTTAGATGTTTACGCGTCCCTTCTCTCTCTATAAAATGTCTTCGAACAATGTCATTACAATATCATACGTTTAATTTCAGTTCATGCTTTTAAAAATTAATAATAATTCAGGGGTTGATATCAATCGACTCAGAATTTCACCCCCAATACCCTGCGGATGACGTTTCGTCGTGGGACACCCTGTATGAGTAAAAAAAAATCAAACCAACCGTGACCTTTGTATCCCAGAAGTATCTCTACTTACAAAAGACATCACCATCAGGCAATCCAATTTCCACTTGATGTTTCTTCTCCAACCCCGGTAATTTCGAACGGTACTAAATACTCAAGAGTTTACAGGATCACCCGGTACGTAAGTATCCACGGTTTCGATAAATCCTACGCGTGCATACGATACAACCGTTCTTCACTCCAGCCAACAATGACTTACAACGCCAGGCGGTTAGCGTTTCCCGGGGCTGTAAAACACATATGGCACACGGTGTTATCTCACAAACGCATACATAGAGGACACGCGTTATAAAGTCCAGCTCGTAAGTTCTATACGGGTTATAGTGACCGGTAGCTGATGGCAGCCTGGAAAAAGAAATAAATGTAGGAAGAAAGAGAGAGAGAGAGAGAGAGAGAGAGTCGATCAATTAAGTGCAACCCGCAAAGTGCTAAGACGTTTATGGTCGACATCTTATTACTATACGTGAGGGCAGCACAGCCGCTGCTTCCACGGAGTTCTCGTATCCGTCCTATACACTCGCAGACACTACCTCGAGGAAAACCGGCGCCTTATGAGCCCCTACAACCGGAAGAAAGACGAGACTTTAGAAAAAGAAAAAAAAAGATATAAAATGGCGGCAAAAAAAGTAAGAAAAAATTGCCCGGGTTTCTTAAGGGGTCGCGGAGGTGGAGGGTTTAGTTCGATGACCCGTTCGAAGCATGGCAAAACGGAGGCCGATATTAAACTACGTTCGGTGGATTATGGTGACGACGATATCGAAAGGCGAGACTCGAAGACGACCTATTAACTCCATAGGGGAATACCCTCTGCGAAACCTTAGGTGAAGGGCCACATGTAAAAAACGAAAAATTCGCTTAGGCTAATTTGTTCGAAGCATGAAAGTACTGCTAAATGTTCCTGTTCAACTTTGCACACGTAGGAGGGTGGCTCCAAAAGTTAGGCTTGTATGGGGCGAAGACATTTTTTGGGGCCATGTGGACTTTGGGGTTTCACTGTCTCTCCCGTTTGTCCGATACTCTTGGGCTCTTGTGATTTTATCGCTTTTGTCAACTGATACGAGCAAAAAATTTAGTTCGAAAAGAAATCGGGCGAAACATTTTTAAAATTTTGTCGCCATTAAGAAAAATGTATTTTTAAAAAATTATTATTATTGAACGGACTAATTGTGTGTGTGTGTGTTTTTTTTTAATTCGGACGAATGGAGATTTGGAACGATTTCGATTACATTTATTATTTTTGTTCCACATCTATATTTACTTTTTCACTTATTCGCTTCCTCATTTTTCATTTTTTCTCGAAGGTTTTTTTTTTAATCCTCGAGAATTGGTATAAAGAATACAAGGAGAACTGACATTGAAAAATTATATATGTTTCTTTAATGCTCAACAAAAAAGAAAGAACACAAAGAAAGTTTTTACTAAACAATTTTTTTTTCTATCAAGCTCGAAAAAATACTGGGAATTTTTTATTAAATCCCCCCCCCCCCAAGTTTATTCTTATTAAGGACTGCTAAACCATACTTCGTAAGTTCCTCTTCAATTCGAGTCACCTCAACCGATTTTTAAAAATGTTCTCACTGCATTTCAAGTCCTCAATAAAAAAAAAAAAGTTTCGAGTGTACACTTTTCATCCCGGAACGATGAAGAATGACTATTCGGTCGTTTTCATATTTTCCTGATTTCTCTTTTTTCACTATAAAAATAAGATGAACCGGTGTGAAGATGTTGGGATAGAGGAATGCCAAATTCCATGGTAGTCCCAAGCTTATCCGCTTTATAGGTACACGAAGTACGAAGACGGATGGTAGGTAACGCTCGTATATGACCCAGCCAGGCACGAAATATTTTTCTCGGAGATTCCGGTCCCTACGGATTCACCCAGCATTCACGGAAGACCGGAGGGGAGCGAAGTGGATCACTTCTGCTTTGGAGTGAACGCTGGCGTTTTTCTCGCGGACAGTGACGAACGTACGTCCGGGGCAAAGTACGTGACGCTTTTGGTGCAATTCGTACGTTCCACCCTGTTTTTTTATTATATATTATAATAATATATGAATATAATGTTATACATTAATATAATATATAATATATATTATATTCGATTACATAAATAAATATATACATATATGTATATATTGTTTTTAAATACATTTTTCATTGTACTTTTTTCAACAGTGGCGAATAACAAAAAAACAAAGAAAAAGGGGTCGAAGGTAGGCCGAGCTTATCCGCTGGTTTATGCGATCGTGTGGGTGGCCAGTCCAGCAGGATGAACCAGAAAAGAGACCCTCCTAGGAGCTATGTAAAAGCGACTGACCCAACCTCCACTTGTTCACCGGAAACCCATAAATCTTACCTCTAAATATCAATGGATAGAAACAACGACGGAACGCGGAGGTGCCCTTGATGGGAGAACATCCGGTTTCTTGAAATAACAAGTATCTAGGTTCTCAGGATGGATAGCTTTGTCATTTTAAGGGAATAACGAACACGCTGGAAACTTTTGACGCAGCACCTCGTTACGTCGGTAATGACAATTTTGGAGTTTTGCGGTGCGAGCAACTACCGACGGATGGCGCGCCCCGCACGCGAATTCGGCTCTGAAGTCTCGACTTTTCGGGCGAAGAATCGTGGCAGGACAATTGCCGAGCGCTGAGCGTGGGCGCGTGTGTGTTTATGTACGTGTGGATTCGTTACGAGCGCAGCATGGAGAAAAGACGCGCGTAGTTTCGTCGCAACGAAAATACACACGTATATGTACGTGTGTCAGCCGATACTCACATACATATAAGTAGTACATACTTTCCGGGAAAACTATACGAGATATCAATATGAATCCAACGCCATTTTTTTAAATTAGGAAAAAACATTCTCCATATACACCCATTAAATCTCTGTAGCATATAAGAAGCTCAACCTACGACATTTTGAAATGTTGTGATTTTTGAAATTCCGGAAAAGTGCCTGCGGTAGTCGAACATTTTTTTAATGTTTTCAAAGTATTGAAAGGGTCTATTTAATCAAAAATTTTCAGCTGATTACGAATATCAATGAATTTTCGTCGAAAGCATTGCACACAGCAAACAAAAATCGTGATTTTAGAAGTTTTTTACCATTTTTTCATGGAAATCTTGGGTTTTGGGGAAAAGGAATGTTATATTCGTACTTAGGGGATCAAATTCCATCCAAATGCATTTAAAAAAAATATTAAAAATCCAACATTTTTTTGGAGTTTTGGGGGAAAAAAGTTTTTCATTAATATCCGATGATTTTTCGATTTTTGGCAGAATTTCAAAGTCGGACCATCGATTTTTGCTAATTTTTCCATACATACCCCTTTGCGTTTTTTTTTGCGGTTTTTCGAGTGGACTTTCCGAGGAAACTAAAAGAGATATCGATACGAATCCAACGCCATTATTTAAGTTAGGCAAAAACCTTTTCCAAACTCACCCAAAGAATCCCTATACCCTACGAGAAGGTCATCCTGCGACCTTTTGAAATATCGTGATTTTTGAGATTCTGGAAAAGTGGCCGGGGGAAGTCGAAATTTTTTTTTCCGTTTTATAACTATTCAAAGAATCTTTTTAATCGAAAATTTTCTGCTGATTACGAATATGCATGAGTTTTTGTCCCAAATACAAAAGACTAATTTTTTTCGTTGTTACAAAATAAACTTTTATTCAAAACATAAACCTTATAAAAATTGATTAATTAAAGTTCGTTAAAAATATATAAACGTAACGAAATGCGAGATTGGCGTGGAAAATCAATATAATGAAGAAACGAAAAATGGGGTGGCAGGTCGACTGATTAATTAATGGATGGTCTAATAATAATCCAGTTCGGTCATCGTCGATTAAAATCGATAAACGTACAGCCAAAATTCGAACGCTGTCTGCCCATGATAGAAATGATAATAACGGTACAAAATAATAATGACATTAATGATACAAAAATAGAGACAAAATGATGATAAATTAAATACAATTAGGGAGAGGGGGAGGTTTAGTGGAAGAGAAGAAGCAAGAGTGGAGAGTGACGGAAGTATCGTTTCTTATAATTCCCAGACCCAAGGATTTCAGTCGAAAAATCTTAATTAAACGTTAATGAATGCGGCTCGAATTATCGTTCGTTGCGGGGTTTGCGTCAGCTGGCGCTTCCGCTCCGTTCCTTCACCGAGTTCTGGTGTAGATATCGCGCGACAGAGAAATAGAGATTCTTGGCTCTGAATTCTAGCTTATAAAACCTCCATCTATATACGTATATATCGGAGAACGCTGAGATTATATTTCCTCTCAGGTGCTGCTGTTTCCGCTTTAACATGCCTCTGTGCTCCTGTTGGTGACGTTGTCATCGCCAACTCGGAGAAAAAGACGGGAACACGTTTCCCGACAATTTAATCCGTAAAAGTACGCTTTCGAAAGACCCTCGAAAATTTCTCGTCGCAAATAATGTTGCACGCGAATGGAGAAGAAAATGTTGAGACTGTGAAAGATCACGAGGGAGTCTCATTAAACCAGCCAGAGACTGGCTTTGAGATATTATTTTATGAAGAATTTAAAAAATCGCAAAAATTCTTGATACATTAAGGAGTTGTTGTTCTTGTTGAAATAATAATACAAGAATTATTTCACAATTTTTCATCAAATGATTCATGAGTTAGAAACATTTTAATTTCTCACGGTTACCAAATAAATGGAACAAAACCACCGCAAATTTTGAAAGTATTATCAAAAAATCAGTAAAATTTAGGATCGGTTGATTGGACTAAATTTATAATAAATAGACTCTCTTGTTGCATTTGTCAAAATTAATTCCAACGATTAATCATTCTTTAAATATTATAAAAATTGAAAATTAACATTTATATGTCTCAATTAACTTTCATTTCATTTCCAACAAACAAGAATCCCAAAACCAGAGTTATTAAACCATACAAACCCATACATTGATCAACACCCCTAAATGCATCATCATCATCATCATTATCAGTAGTCAAAAGAACTTCACTTTTGTCAAAAAAGTTCCGAAGTTTCAAAATTGTTTTTTTTTTTGCCAAAACAAAACAAAAACCCAAATCGTCCTTATTAGACCCCAACTGCAGTTGAGAAACGGCAATCTCCATGTCAACCGTGTCGCAACGTGAAGTCCCACAACGTACGATACCCCCTTCCCCGCCGTCCCCAACACACACACACACACACACACACACACACACACACACACACACACACACACACAAGGCAGACTTATATACCACGTCTCGAGAAAACCACTCGAATTTTTCAACTACCGGAATAGCGAAATGGAGTTTTGCGGTATTAGGAACAGCGAATCGGTTGCGAAGAGAGCATTTATGCCCCGGTAAGACCATGGGGGAAGGGGGCAGAGGGGTTTGGTTCACCGAAGAACACTGGGAGCTCTGAAAAGTACCGAGCGAACCAGCAGAAAGAGCGTATAACGATCTTGGAAATGTTCCCGGTCGCATTGAGTTCCCTTCAGCCGCTCCCCCTGAACCCGCCATCCCCACACCCCCACCACAAACTCGCTACCTCTCGAGCATTGAAACGTCGTAGGCGAGGAGAGAAGAGAGCGAGAGTGCATGTAACACACGAAGAGAAACGATAAACTGCGATGGGGTCTTGAGAGGAGTTGGGGGGGGGGGGGGAAGGCGGCTTAATACCACTGTAACTCGGCCAGCGTTCCGGCACTCGAGATTTCTCGGTGAGTCACATAATCCAGCGCGAAGCCTGCTGCTTCAGCTCGGATACGTTTGCCGGTATTCTCTGTGATGCTTCTGTGCTGAATGGGATGAGGCGGCGGGGGAAAGGGGGAAGCGGCGATAAGAGAGAGAGGTGCGAGGAAGAGAGGCTGTACATGGTCGTTTGGGTTTGCCGCACAGCTTCCGTCTTATTCCCCCGTTCGATGATACAGATCGGTTTCTGCGAGTCTCTGTTTCTCGTCTGGAGAAACTGGTGGGCCTGTAGCGGAAAGAGGATGACAAATAGGGCCACACGATTCTCGTCGAGTGCATCTTACACGGCGGAGTTGCGCAGCAGACAGAAAGAACGCTTATATCAGGGAAAATGGATCCAGGATGGTGAACACGTGGCTCGTCGAGTCCTCGTATTCTCGGCTTATTATCTAATCTCTATTAGCGCAGATAATGTTGTCGGGAACGGTCACGCTATCAGTGACATAGAGCAGAGCTAGGCAAACTTCCAAATTCCGTTATTTATTTTTGGTCTTTCTG
The DNA here is from genome assembly GCA_030523105.1 of Ophioninae sp. A BG-2022a. NCBI lineage: Eukaryota > Metazoa > Arthropoda > Insecta > Hymenoptera > Ichneumonidae > Ophioninae sp. A BG-2022a. The sequence goes on along the minus strand of JAPYZI010002031.1, from coordinate 22,129 downwards.
ATAGAAGAAGGACTACGATGAATACGTTCTTTTTTGTCTCCAGTTATCGTGTACTTTTTGTGCTGGAACTCCAATCAGTACTTCTGCCAAAATTCCGGAGCATTCATATAATTTTCTAACGGAACTCCAGTGAATACGTTATTGAACTCCAGTGAATTCATTTTTTTTTTCACTTTAAGAACGTTGGGTACTTCATTTGTTTTGCTGAAACTCCAGAAAATACATTTCTTCAGCTGGAATACTGAGTGAATGCATTTTTTCTTGTTGGAAGTCCAGAGAATCCATTTCCTCCACTGGAGCTCCCAATAAATACACGTTAGTTTATTTTTCCAAACAATTTTTTCAGACCGAAGTATCCAGTAACATTTCATCTTGGAGAAAATCGTTCGGAAAAGCGAACAAGTGTTGATTTTAACAAAGTGGTGGTGGGAATTGGTGTCTACGAATGATTGGAGTTATCGGAAAACTCTTCGCGTAACCGCATAATTTATATTTAATATCCGATATTGGCAATTAGCTAAATGGAGCTTGCTCCAGCGCCGTTGGACGCTGGCAAAAATCGATCGTTTATTGGGCACGCGGAAAACCGCTCCCAACTGGGCTCCATGACTAAATTGGAATTCATGGATAATTGGAAGAATCCTGAAAGCTCTTCGACACATGCAAAAGCATCGTGAGTGTAAACACATTTGAATGGATATTTTCCTTACTGGATTTGATGAACCGTGGTTGGTTGTTGTTGCAGTGACGGATATTGGGTCGGTGAACGCCTTTAGCAATTGTGGATGGAGCATCTTTTTTCAGAGGTATCCGATCTATTCTTGGTTCGAAAGATGAGGGCGGTGGGTAGGTCCTGAGAGGTTCCCATAAATGTGCGCCACAAGTATCAGAGATTGAAAGTGTACGGGCTCGAATGAATACCGCAATAGGCACTGGAGACATCGGTGTGCTAGAAATCTCGATTACGCTCTAAAAGCATCTTTCTCTGACTTGTATTACCATGCACTGGATTTGTATCTCTACGGAGGATACTCGAGTGCCTGTTTTTATTACGACCTTCGCACTGCACATCTGGGCTAACCACAATATGACTGAGTGGATTGATGAACATCTTGCCTTGATGCTAGGAGTGAAATACTACAACCCATAGAAATGCGTTATCGAATGCCCTTTGAATAAGGTTGGCTGAACTGGTTGGTTGGACTGGTTGGAGATTACATGATCAAAAGAAACTATTGCGTATAAGCAGTGCAGGGTAGATATCGGTTCGTTTATTCGGCCTCATGCGTAACCGCAGCTTCCGTGCTCTGATAGACCGCCACTGGAGTCCGTTTCACCGTTGTACGATATACGGGGTCACCGAAAAAGTTCCAGATTTGGGCAACCCGTTAATCCCAAAATTCGGAAGAGAAAAGTCCTTTGCCATTTTTCGCTCCGATGTACCGTTGCTGAGATATAAATCAATCAATGAGAACCAATCGAACGCGAAAGGATGTAGCCAATCGTTTCCCGACGCACTTGATTGGCGGTCCACGTATCGATCGATATTCGCGCAACGGTGCGTCATTGAGAAAAACGGAAAAGGACTTTTCTGTTCGAAATTCAATGATTCACTGATTAGTACAAAGATCTCGAGTGACATTTGCCCCACTTTGTGTACAAGACGTTATCAAGTTGGCTGATATTTTGAGATTCTCCCGAGAGATTTCCAATGCCAACGACTTCGGTGCTTTTGATTTAGCTACCTGATATCGTGACTTATCGATCGGTGGGCATACCCTTTGAAATTAGCCAAGTTATCTGAAGCGTGCGCGTCATTTATGGGGCCCCGGGTCGAAACTGTAACACTGTAGCCACGTGCGGTATGCGTACAGCGGTGGTGTCCTTCTTCTCCGTGTATTCCGTAACGGAGGATCGCTTAATTCAGCAACCGAGGCGCGTTCACGGACACACCGAGTTGTGCTTTGGCTACCGTTCGCGTTCTCCTCAACGTACTTGAACGTACATGAAGCAAATATGCAGACGGTCTCGCAGGGTTTGTGGCGAGCACCCCGTGACGCTTCCAACGCTACACAAAGGTGCCATTGTACGTGTGACATTCTGATCAAGATCCTTGATCATCCGATATCGATGTAATTCGAATCTAGAAGAGCGAATGACACTCGGGCTAGACGACATTCCGCTTCGTACCAGCGCGTCGAATTCTCCAAGAACTATGCACGGGGAGATGACCGAGACCATCATTCGAATGGAATACCGATTCTGCATCGCCCGTTCTGCGTTCCGATACCAGTCATCAAAATCAAGTTCGCTCCTCCTATGGATTGCTAAATTGGGGTGTACCATCTCGTATCCCTAAATGGATTCCAACACGAACCTCACTTGACCTCTTCTATGGAACATCCTCTTCTGATCAGGCGATTGATCCGTAAGTCGCAATAGACAGGCCTGTACAATACAGGCCTTTCTATTACAGATGGAAAAAATTAATAATAGAAGTACCCAAAACCCAAACGAATTTTAATAGCCCATTTTATTTTCCTGGTGGTTGATTTTCGAAAAAGCTATTCTTGGTTGGAGGTTACATGATCGAAAGAAACTATTACTCAAATTTCGTATTCCTGTCTTCACCGAGTTAGGATGTGTCTTTCATCAGATAATGACAATCTTAGAAACCCTATTGGTGTCATCTGGATGGATGTAGGCCAGTTTTAGCTCGCTCCAAAGACTTGGCAACCCTGATGAATAAATGGAAAAGGCGACGACTAATTTACCAGTTCCCATTGCTATCGTAATAAGTCTAGACCATCAACATCAATGACCACGATGCCTAAATAAGCCGTGCGCTTGAGATATGGGTTCGTTACAGTGGGCGACGCTTATGACGGAGAGATCTCCATTGTTCGCTGTCCTACTAATTATCAGACTCGGTTCTCGTGACCAGAACGATACGTCCGAGCGTTTGAGTATCCCGGATGACATATAGCACATTTGGCTAGCCAACAGCTGGTACGTGGACGTGACGAATGGTCGAAAGAGCAAAAGCAAGACACTTGGCCATCCAGGAATGTTAGGTATTAGGATATAATAGGTACAGGCTAGGCTTGGTATTCTTTCGAGATACCTGTACTTTTTCCAGGCTGCCGACACTTTGGGACAGCTATTTCAGAATCGTTCAACCTGGATTACTTCGAAGGAACTTCAGCTGGATTATCATCAAGACTTGGATCATCTCAATTCATTAGATCTTTTCCAGCTGCCTTTCGTCTTTCGAATCCGAATCGGCTTGACACCAATGTGGCTGTTCGCATCACAATGAATAAAACTATGAGGTGATCAAAACAACCTGATCCTGATGAGCAATAAATGTAATTTATTTAGAACAGTTCAGCTGACTAGTTTTGTCTCAAAATGGTCCCACACCCTAAATCGAGAAAAAATTGTAACACTGGTGTTTCTTTATATCATCCAGATAAATTTCCCACAGTCCTAACTTTATACATTTTTGTCAAAGTGGTAGAGAGGTTGACCTGGTGCCTTTCCATCAATTGAAAAATGTTTTCTGCCAGGCCTAAGGCGATTTCAGCAGTATCTGAATTTATCATCCAATGCCTGATTGACCTTGACGCAAATTGGAGTATTCTGATGGAACGTGGTGGTCTGCTGTTCTGGTGTCTTCAAAAAATGATCTGCCATCACTTGGAGTGACTTAAGTCGTAATATTAGAAGCATAAGAACCGTTTCGATATGGTTGGAATGTATACGCGCTGGAAATATTTATCGCCCAAGTTTCATTCGCCCCTCGACATCTATCGGCCTCTTTATGTACCACGTGCGTCCATACGGTATCACTAGGAGTATCGTATACGTGTATGCATCCTGTCTATTCCATCCGGATGGGACCATACATCTTTTAGTGAGCTGCAAATCTCGAGACGGTTCTCGAACCTAATCTAATCTAATTTAGTACCCGGAAACCGCTGCTCTTGGGCTTCTCGCCTACTACGTAAGCGAGAATAAACCAGACGGAGGCTGGCGCCCCAGGAGAGTGAGAGGGGTGTGTGCTTCTAATACGTGCCAAGCTGTAGCCGACCTTCATCCTAAAGGACAAAGAGAATGATTCGAGACTTGAATGTTTTTTTTAATTACATGGGTAGCAAACAACCTTTGATTAATCAAGGAGTTGTACTATTGGCAGCTGATCAAGGTGAGTAATCATGTCGATAAGCTAGGCCAAAGGATGATTGGAGCGAAGTTAGAATGGACTATGTTGGTGGGTTCGGATGTCGACGAAAACGGCTACGAACCATACAAAGACGCTCAAGTCGATGATAGTCCACGGTTTGCCAACGAAAAAAGAAGGCCGGAAGAGCGAAAAAAGAGGAAGGCGGAGAAAGCTATTGGGAGAAAGAGCTTATCCTGATAAATCCAGTCATAAAATGGTCGTTCTGTTGGCGATTGAGGGAATACAGTGTATCAAGCATCCCCGAAGGCTCGCTTCGTATGCAGACCACCACAGGAACATTGGTTAGGTTGAAGACCACCTTTCCGTTCTCGAATGTACGAACGCCAATTGAAAGTTTCCACGTAGATCTACTTGCCAGGGCATTCAACGATGAACCACATTGGACCAAGCACTTTCAACATTTCGCAGGCCAAGGAAAGATTCTCCAGTTTTTCAGCTTTCACCCTCGTTCGTTCCACTTGCTTCCCTATATCTCTTGTTCTTTTCAACCGGACTTAGGGTCGCGCTGTAGCGTCGAAGGTTCCTTTTTCACTGGAAGACTCATTGCCTCAATGCCTCAGTCACCCAGGGTTTTCGACTACCAGGGATTCAACGATGGACCTACTGGGTCCAGCAAATGCTCGTGAAAATTGGCTTCTAAATCTTGTAGCCAGAATGAAGCCCTTTCACCCTTTCACATCTCGCTTCAACCAGCCGGTGTCTCTTTCTATCCCATCCTCAAGCTGGCCAAACCCGAGGGTCGAATCCTCCTCCCAATCGACCTGTGGCTTCCCTACTTTTCCACATTCGCGGCAATGAGAAACCTAGCGCCATTGTCCTACCTTTTCCTCTTCTCTTACGACTCCCTTATCTCCCTCTGCTGGATAAGGGAGGTTTCCTCATCAGGAACCTACCATCGAGGGCAACTTTTCAACCAGGAGTTCCACGAGTTGCTGTTCAATGGGCGACATTGAGAATTAAAAAAGTAAGATGGAGAACTTGTGGGGTAGGCGATATTAGTCGCGAGGAATCGTTGCGTCTAGATGAGTTTCCCGGAATGAGGAACCGAAGGAGGAGAATGAGGAGGTGGAAGAGGAAGAAACTACCAAAGAGGGCGCTGATGAGAATCCACCATTGTCATCGTGGAAGGTACCAAACTGATTCCTATGATTGCTATTTACTTTTCATTCCCTCCTCATCCCCACTGATGCTTCCGCTTCAATTTTCGTTGCAGGGGACCTTCACGTTTCGTTGGCACGCAATTACGATACGAACGCTTCGCCAATCCTTTCGCCTCTTTTGCCATCTTTGAAGCCCACCGTCCTACTTCGTCTTAATTTTACCTTTGTCCACTCGGTAACCCTCGCGGCACTTTCCTCTTTTCATCTTCGCTCGGCCACGCCCTTCTTCCCGGATGCGACTAGGTCGCGGCTTTCATCTTCTGCAGGCACTCGGTACGATTGTTCAATGCATACGGGGAAAGGAGAGTAGAAGGTATCGAGGCGAGGAGACGAAATTATTGTGGTGAAAGACCTAGTTTCTGGTGACAGTTTTCTTCACCGTTTGTGTTTCGAACTTTTTTTGTAAAAGACACTACTTGGATGGGTGACCGCTTGTTATTTCTCAGCCTTTCGGGAAGTGCTCTTTGCTTATAATTGCGCGCAATTTGAACCGTGTAAATACGACTACAAGAACCCGAGCTGTCGCCAGTTTCCCTGGGCCCTCCTGTGGCCAGTATATCGCCAAGCAAATGGTCGCTGTGGTAAACCTTTGAAAATGAATAAATGGATTTGTTCAGTGTTTACCTCCAAGTTACATCGAATCAAACCCTCACACGTCGAACGGAATTCTTAACGGTTGAGGAGCGTCAAAAGGATGTGGGCCTACTACACGACGACGGTTATCTCAGATGGAATTGAAAATTACCGCAGGACATGAACAGAGGACGGCAGTGGCGATCAGAGCACGTGTCCTACGCCCTCACATGTGTACACTATGCGTTAAGGGGGTGCAGGACTAACACCGCGAGCAAACAGTAGCTCAGGGGTAGGTCACAGGGAAACGTGATCCCCGTGGCAAACCGGTGTTTACAGAAAAGGAGCCCGCGAGTCGAAGATGAAGAGACCAAAGCCTGCAGGGCATGAGGGACCGCGAACAAAGATCTTACGTGCTGAATACCCATGCTCACATATATATCGGGTGTCCTGTTAACGTTTGTGACGAAACGTGACGAAATATCTCAAATGAAACCCACTTTAGAAAAAAATTTCTCGAACAAAAGTTTCACAGTTTTAATAAAAGAAAATGATGGTTGCTGATAATTTTTATTTGAGTCCAACTCCGAAGGTTATTTGAAGGTCAACTCGAGTATTCGAATGGGAATCAATATTTTTTATTACAGAATAATTTTTTTCGTAATACAATGGATATCTTTCGCTGGAGTTTTTTTTCGTTTGAACTTCAACTTTTTGAAATGTATTTAATATATTCAGGTTTATGTTTTCGAATTAATACCGATAAAGGTAGCAGTCGAATGAAAAAAAACGCCTCGAACGAAAGTTATCTGTTTTATTACGGAGAAATTGATTCTGCAATAGAAAATATAAGTCGCCGTACAAAAACTAGACTTGACCTTGAAATAACCTTCGTAATGGGCACTGAATAAAAAATTATCAACACCATCATTTTCATTTCGGGAACCTGTGAAGTTTTTGTTTGAACAATTTTTTCCGAAAACCCATTCTTCTCGAAATATTTCGTTATAACGACTTCAATGGCACACCCCGTATACCCCCCTACAAGCGCGAATGGATTGGAAGAAATTTTGCCGCCAGTTTGTTAACTCTCAAGGGACAAACGTCTTCGAGAGACTTGATCGATGCTCCCGTTAATCTCTCCTCGAGTGTGAGCACCCGGACGTGTTCCGGGTGGTCACCACAGCCGACGGATATAGCTTCCTGTCACGCTATCGTCGTCGCGTTCGTGAACGCTTCCTGACGACGTTTCATCGTGTATCTTGCCGCGCAAAACCGCGTGAAACATTTCCTGCAGCGGAAAAGAAAAGGGGACAAAGGAGAGATGGATATCGCGACCATGAAGACGATTTCAACGACGTGGACCACGCAGGAGTTCCCTGGAGTTCTCTCGCTTTCTGAATTATCGTGCCCTCATCTTTTTTCCCTATTTCCTAGTACTTTTTTGTAATTTGGTATTTTGTTTTATTTTTGTATTTTGTCGTATTTTTACATTTTTTATATTTAATTTTCTCTAGGGAAATTTTCACCCTATGGAAAAGTCACATGACGAAAAAAATGTAGGATTTTACGATCACTCACAATTGCATACTAATTTGAATCGTTTAATACACTAGGCACAAAAATTTAAAGATATAAAAATATCACGAAATCTTTTGGTAAGTTCAGAAAGCTATAACTAAGCGAAAAATGATCGTAGTGCAGTAAGAAAAAAAGCAAACTGCAAAACCTTGATTGGAAAAAAATACAAAATAGAGTTTTTACGGATTTTTACTAACCTCGGGATAACTCAATAAATAATGGATAGTCTAAGAATAATCTGAATTTTTTTTCTAACCTCAAAGTATCCTAAAAAAACACTCGACAATTCAAGCCATTAAGATTTTTCTTTCATTGTGATCCGTGCGATCGAAATCGGCTCTACTGCGAAAAGTCAATTAAAGAATACATTTTGCATTTTTTACACATTTCTTTAAATAGAAAATGTAATTTTTTTACGAAATTCAATATCAAAAGCAGTTAAGTATTTAAACAAAATGAAAGAAATTTTTTTTTTTTAATTATTGTTGGCAAACAAATGGTAAAATTTTGTTTTATTTTCTGAGATAGAAAATTAAAATGAAAAAAAAGATATGATTTTTCGAACACTTGGGTTGATGAAAATAATAATTTTAATAAACGTTTATTTTTTCATTGATTAATTGACGAAGCTGATTTCTATTTTCGATATACCGAAACGTGCGGTTTTCTCGAGCCGATACGGAGGAGCCAACAGACGGAGGAAGTAACTTGTTTGTTGTCTCAAGGAAGACGAGTACGATCCGAAATTCGAGAAGTCTGAGTGTTGAAACCGGTGCTCTCGAGATTCGAGAGTTTCAACTACTCTGCTTCGTCCTGGGTATTGCTATTACTGTACAATCGAGTGTATCGAATTTACTCGAGAAACGATCCGGAGAATCCTAAAGAAACAGTAGCCAGACGCCAGGCCGTTTGGTCTTGTGAACGGGTTAGGAAGAAGAGGATCGTATCGGGAATAATAATACGACGAAAGAGACACCTGCCATTTCAAATACGATATCCCCAGTTTATTTTATTTTATTTTTCTGCATTATTTTCATTATTATCATTGTGTTATGTTTTTATTCTTAGTTTCTACATTTTTGCATAATTTAGCAATCTGTTATTATTATCATGTTGCCCGATAGTTGTACTGGGACCTAATATCCTTTATTATAATCTTATCGATGATTCTAATCTGTTATGGATTTTCGATTTGGATTTCTATTTGACTTTGAATGTTGATTTTCACTTTAGATTTTGATGTTTTTTTGTTATTCTGATTTTTCTATTTAAATTTTTCATTAGACTTATTTAGTTGGATTGTGATATGATGATCTTTGCATCATATAATCGATAAAGCGATCTCTACTCTCCCCCTCTTCTCCTCTCTCTCTGTCTCTCTATTATTCTCTCATGAGTGACTTTACGCGGTCTCAAAATTCAATAATATCATATTAAATATTGAATAGAAATCAAATTAACTTCCATTTGCAGTGAAATAAAAAAAACTTAAAATTGATTCAACTGAATCGCAAGATAATTAATCAAATATCAATTTTTTCAATAAAAATTTTAATCGAATCTTAAATCTATAAAAATGAAATAAAAATCTCAAACTTAAAAATAATAAATAGTACAGATAATATTAAATAATAAATAGTAATGAACAATTAATAAAACTTCGAATGATCAATGATTCGACTGAAATTGTAATTAAATATTCATGTACGCAATATTAATTAAACAAAACTTCAATACAATATTTATTTACAGCTCAATGAAAAATCTAAATATACAAAAATCATTTTTAAAAGTAAATCAAGAGGATATATTTTCTTTAACGGTTCGAAAAAAAAGGAATGTTTGAAAGGAGGAAAAAGGTGGGGAACTCACCCCTCGAGATTCGCCACGAACAATAACGTGGCGAACTTTGGCGATGACCCAGGCCTTCGCGAAATTCTCGGCCTATCCTTACCAGCCGGAAACGATAATAAGGCCAAGTTCCCGTCGTCACTTCCGCGCTCCCAATAACGAAGGGTTTCTCGAGAGGGGTCGTGAAAAAAGGAACCTTCGATGGGAGAGAATAGACCGGAGGAGGAGGGGGAAGGATCTGAGGGGGTGAGAACTGAGGAAAGAAAAATCGGTGAATAGCTTTATCGTTCGGTTCATTGAAAATGAGGGGTCGGTCCTTCTGCCACTGCACTACCCTGGCAATGCCATTAAGCCGAAATGTAACACCGGGAAAGAAAACGCCGCTTTTTCTGTTCACCTAATACGAGTGCTGAGAGCTGGAGGAAGAGAAACAAAAAAGGGAGGGGGAAAATGCTATAAAAAATAAGGGGGGGAATCAGGAAGAGAATAAGCGAGAGAGAGAGAGCAAAATTAAATTCATGTAATTTATAAAAATTAATATTTAAAAAATTCTTTTGTTGATAACATTCTCTTAAAGAAGATAAGTTGATATTTGGAACAATTATAACAAATGACTCCCAACAGCTGTAAAACTTTTCAAAGAAAAATAGGAAAAGAAAAAATATCACAGGCTACCGGTAACCTGAAAAAATAAATGAAGAAATAAATATTCGATTAATACAAAAATATAAACAATGTCATGAAATAACAACAAAAAATTAATCACGACATAAAAACAATCATGGAATACGAAAATAAAAGAAATAGTAAAATTTAAACAATAGAAAAAAGTATAGTGTCGAATTATTGAACTAAAATGAATGTATGTTTTCCATTGTCCCATGACTTTTAGGATCATCCCTTATATTATCGTACTTAACCTAATTTTTCCCTAAAATAAAATTACTTCCTCATAACCTCAATAACGAATAAATAAGTATTATTGATCTAAATTTATTTTTGAATCAATAATAATTATTGAAATTACAGGAATAATGATTTAAAGAATTATTTCAATAGTCATTCAATAATAATTTAAAGAATTATTTAAATAATAATTCAAATAATTATTTTAATTAAAAAAACCATTAAAGTTAAAATTACTAATGCCTTCTCGCTTCGAGTTCAGCATAAAAAAAGTCTGGCAAAAAAATAAGCTTGAAACATACGAAGATTGTACAAGGAATGTGTTGATGAAAAAAAAGAATGTCCCTTACGTTACAGTGCAGTATATTTCTCATATTTCCGTATATGTCGCGCTGTTTTGTATTATACGAGTATAGTGCTATTTACTTCGTGTATAGATAGTCCCACGTGTGGTATAATGGTTTGCACGTGGAGTGAGGCAACCTCGAGCGATATATCACTCGAAGATAAAAGCTTGCGACTCGTAGCTTATTCCGTATACTCCTCTTTCTTTCTCCTTTCGTTCTTCGGGTTCTTTTCGTCTCTCGCCCCACGTTGCACATCGGTGCACGTCCCTCAGCGTTGCATCCTTCTCGCGTTACGCATTCTGCTGCATCCGATGTGATCCACCACCTTTTACCTACCGTTGGACGAGTAACTCGAGCATCCAGCTCGAGATGTCTTATTCAGAGGAACCTTATGAAAAAAGAGATAAATAAAAAAAAACGAAAATGGGTCGCGATTTTTTACTCGAGCCACATATCGCTCTCCTGTCTCGTATTTCTCGTTCTCGTGTTTCTTTTTTTGAATTTGAATTTGATTATAAGAGGATATAGTTCGTTTAAATTTTTTATTTATTTTTTATTATTTATTTATCTTCATTCAATTGATTTTTCTTTTGTTGTTTTCATTTTATTTCGTTTGTTTTTGGAACTTTTTTTGTTTTTATTATTACAGAACGAAATATATTTTTCGTTTTCTTTTTATTGTTTCAGCATTTAACGCAAAAAACATTTAACGATAATTAAATATACCCCATCGTTAATACTAACGATTAGTATTATCGTTGTACCAAAAAAATGTATAAATAAAATAATAATTTATATATCAATGAAACACGAAATAAAAAATGTAAATAAATAGAAAATATGTACTAAAAATATATACATATACATTCAGCGTCGAAGTTCCATTGGTGTTACTCCATCAACGTTGATTCAAGTTTTTAATTCCTACTAAACCTAAAAAATTCTATAAATTCATATAATTTTGTGTTTTTCGCCATTTTCTTTGTCAATTAAAAACAAGCTCGCGAAATGCGGTTTAGTCGAATTTGGGGTTTGCTTTTAGAGTTCAGCCGTCAGGAATAAGCGTAACAAGAAGTGTTTCGAAAAATCGGTTGTGCGCAGAAGCCAATGGGGGTTTTACGTGACCAAAGGGGGCGAGAGTTCCACAGGAGGATTTTCGGTTCCTGGGACGACTAACGACGTGGCAGGTCGAGTAAATCAGTAGGGAGAGTGACGATAAGTTTTTGCTCGTTATACAGGAGCGAACAGACCTCGAGAGTGGGAGGAGTTGGGACTCTGTGTGGGAAGCTCATTACAGCGACTCCAAACCCCCCTGACTTTTTTTTCGATTCTTTTTTTGCTTCAGCGCCCCTTTTAGTTACCCCATCCGCGATCATGTCATTCGGAAGACCCCCGTTCGATCTGTCCTGTTACTCATGCGTTTTCGATCTCCCTCGGCTCTTTCTTGATTATTTATTTCGAGTTTTTTGCCGCCCCCTTTTTCTTCTTTGGTTCCCTCTTTCTCTTTAAATACAATTTTTTGAAATACATTTTTCGAACAATACATTTTTTGTTTCGTATCTTTTGGCTTGTTTGGGTTTACTTACATTTTTATCTTTGTCTCCATCCGTATATATATATATATTTTTTTTGAGTGTTTGACTCATTTGGGTTCAATTGCGTTTTTTTATCTTCTCTCGTAATAATGATTTTTAAAAATTATTTTTCACCTCCAATTTTCTTTTCAAACTTGTCTTTATTGTTCATTCAAAATACTTACGAAAGGCATAAAATAAATCATCCTCATTCTTTCTTTCTTTCTTTCCTACACCTCGCCTTTTTTTTTAATTCGTTATTTCCTATTTTTTCACAATTTTCATTGCGAGAGTTACCTATCAAGAACGCGTCGAATTTTCTCGCCACCGGGACTCTACATAAGCCGATTATTGGTCTCTCATCTGGCTCCTTTATGTATCGACGATTCACCCTCCATCCCCTTTCCCGTCGCCGATTGAATCATCGCGGTACATAACTGCAGTGACCTTTTCGTTCTTGCGATTCCAAAATATCATCGTCAATTCGTTTAAAAATGACATTTTGACCTCTTTGTCCTTGAAATCCAAAATATCAACGTCAACTCGCTTTACAAGGATGTTCGCGTTGACTGATTTTAAGGCTTGTTTCGTCGTTGTCAAGCCCCCCCCCCCCACTCTTCCTTAGTTACGCCACAATCACAAAGGCCCAGTGAATTCCCTGACCGGATCGTATTATCGAATATCGCTGAACGACAACCGGAAATACCACGAAACTCGTCGTCGGAACGCTGATCAGCATTGTGAGAGGGAAGGGTGGTTGCAAAGGGTTGAAATTTATAGACGAGACAGCGCGAGCGGCTCGCCGTTAAAGCTTTTGGCATCTCGACAACCGTACCGAAGCTATTACGAGGAATAATCAACCTACAGGGTGTCCGAGGTGAAGTATTGCACAAGTGTATCGAAAACTATATTAATTGTGAGAAAAGAACTGCCAAGGTCATGAGAAAGTCAATGATGATTCGCATCGAAAGGTTTATGTTTTTTTTTCGTCGTATACTTTTGTAGTTTAGATCCACAGCTATCCAGAACACATCACTGCACAGATATTTTTCATCGTAGATTGTTTTTAGTCACGAGAGATTTCTTTTTGATAAGTTTATGATTTAAAACGTACACGATTATACATAGCCGCAAGTTTTCTTTGACTGAGTATATAGAGTATTTCATTCCGAGCAAAATGCTGTTTTCTCCAACGTCGTACGACGAAAATCAGCAGAGATATCGTGTGATGAGCTCGATGCTAAGCAGCATTAGCGCAGCATTATCTCACGTGCAATTTTTCCATTCTTTGTCCAGAAAATAGTGAAAAAGATAATTGAACAGTATTATCCATTTGCACAGTTGAGTCTCCGTGGAAATTAATTGATCGACTAAGTTAGCGAAAGCTGAGCTTGCTCAGCTTCGAAGCTGAGCAAGCTCAGCTTCGAGCTCAGCGCGGAATATCTCGGCCAATTTTAGTCGTACGACATTGGGGAAAAAGGTGTTCCCTTCGCAATGGATCACCCTTTACGCCGAGTCCAAACAAACACTTATATTTCCAATCGCCCTGCATATATGAACGCACATTATACTCGGAATGTTTGTTCGAAGCTGCAGGCTTGTGCGCTAGTATTCGTCCCGCTCTTAACGCTTGCGTCGACGCCAATTACGTCCGAAAGCAGTTTGAACCAGGGTGAAAGCGTCGCTCGGTCTGCCGCGCGCCGTCGTGTCCTCCTCGCGATCCTGCCAGACCAGGCTCCGTCTCATCGTTATACAGCCGCCACTGTGAATCCCCAACGCCACAACCTTTCTCCCTCGTCCGTGGAAACGCACCCCCGACACTCGTTGCGGCCAACCTCTCTTCCCGAACCGTTAATTAACGCAGCCAAAATCCCGGCTGTCATTCACGATTCCTGTGATTTCCAAGCTTTCTTCTTTCCCAAACTGAGAGAGAGAGAGAGAGAGAAAGAGCGAGGGTGGGGGGATGAAAAGAATGTGGAGGGGGCGAGTAATTGATTTACTGATGGGTTAGTTAATTATGCTCTACTTTGGGTTATATTGAGAATATTGAAAAAATACTCATTTTTTCGAAACAGCAAGAAAATAATTTACAACGAAATAAAAAATTCACTAAAATAAAAAGTAAATAAATAATTATGATATCGAACAAATAATAACGATACAAAAAAATAAAAATAAATATCGATGTAAGCAAAAATATAGTTGCGACGAAAGGACAATTACAATTAGTAAGCAAATGAACTAAAGAAATAGACTTTATCCACATCCATCTATCCAAAAATTCACGAGGATGTTTGGAACATTTTTAAATAATAAAAATGCCGTTTTGCAACTAATTTTTCCATAAAAATTAATTTAAAAATGCAAATAGAGAACGTGATAAATAGAATGTATAATCATAATAAACGAGAGAGAACAATAATAATTATTAAAAATGATTGAAACATTTAATCATAACGACTAAATTAAGTAATTAAATAATTAAAAGTATAATGAAATAATGTGACTTCCAATAAAGAAAAAATGACAAACAAGAATAACGATAATAACAACCGTAAGTAATGACAGACAAAAAGAAAACAAGCAAGGGCGGGGTCGGGAAGTTCATTTTCGAAATGAGGAGGCGTTGAATGCGTGGCTGAGTAAAATGACGAAAAACTGATGAAAAATCGACGCCCCAAAGTGATAGGTTAGCGGGAAGTAGGATACCAGGGAATACTATGATAATTGGACGCGTCATTTTTAATTTTGTGGCTCGGTCGACATGTGGCAAGTAACCGTAAAGATACTCGGACGATGTTGAAAAATGCCCCGACGAAATACAACGAAAATTAATTATTTTTTAATTTCCAATTTTTGTTTGCGTTTCTTTATGAAATTCAGGAATGTGTTTAGGTACTCTTATTGCAGATTCGACACTTGAATTTTTCAATTAACAAAAATGATGTTTATAAAAATGAAGAAATGAAAAAGAGATCCATTTCTATATTTTATTATTTATTTTATTTATAAATAATATTATTATTTTCAATATATAGTATAAATATATATTAAAAAATTTTGTTCACACATGAATCGATGTATACATACAAAATCTAATATGATATATTGTATTAATTAAAAGAACGTCGGAATGGCACCGATGAAGCATTATATTATGTTTTCGACAAACGCATGAATAAATAATTGAATAAATTGGGGTGCAGGCCATCGGCTCCTCGCTTCAAAGTAAGACTCGACCCGAACTCCCGATCGGAATCTCGTTAATTAGTGGGCGTGAAAGACGAACGAGGAAAAAAACGAATGACGAAAAACAGATGAAAAATCGTCGCTTAAGTGTTGTGCCAACAGGAAGTGCGTTACACACGCGTCCGAGAATCGGAGCATTCGAGTTCAAGACAAGAAAAAGAAAAAATATATATTCCACGTGACACATGATGAAATCTCGTTCCAATTCCCACGTACGCAGTTCCAACGCTGCTCAAAGTCAGCTTCACCGAAAAATGTCATTTATCACTGATAATTTATCACAATTACAAATGTTACTTTCCTCTTGATGATGCTGTTTAAAAAAGCGATATCCACTTGACACGATTCAATGATAATTGGCCAGAGGTAATTTGGTTTTATTAAGGAAAAATTGTTTTTTTTCCTTTATCAAACGTTTTTTCGATGCCCTATTTTTCGATAATCATGCATTTTATTTGTTCAAAAATAAAATGCGTATTTAAAACGAATAAATATAAATGGAAGAAACTCGATACGAAAATAAAGAACATTTCTTTTCGATTGATAAAAATAATATGAAATTTATTGAAATATATATAAAAATACAATATGATATTTAGGAATAATATAGAAATACAAGACATAACTTAACCAGAAATCAAATAGGTAAAATTTTTTTAATCAAAATGGAACAAAAGCAGAATAAAATAAAATCAAAATCAAATTTTATGCAGTATTCAAACGGAAATTGAAAATAAAAAATTAAATCAAAATCAGGAGATTGTTTACAAATATTGACAAAGTCTTTTTCGCAAATATTTAAAAATTCTTTCTTCTTCAATTATTAAAAAAATCTTTGTGTTTTACATTTGAATATATCTTTGTGTTCAATATTTAAAAAATCTTTTGTTAAATCTTCTTCCAAAAAATGTTGTGTCGCTATTATTATCGACCATTATAATAACCGACCAAAAAAGTCATGCACGGAAATTTAAAAAAATCTAAAAAATGCGTTGCCTCCAAAATAACAAAAAAAAACAACTTTTTACTCCTTAGATATAGATAATCTGGGTCTGTCTCTCTATCTCGAAGGCTCTCCCTCTATAGATAAATAGATGTATTATCTCTCTCTCTCTCGCTCTCTCTTGATATATAAATATATAAAGAAAGAGAAAGAGCCTTCGAGATAGAGAGACAGGTCCAGATTATCTCTCGAGACATTCATTGCCGTTAATTGGCCTAAATCCTACCGACAATCTCGTTACCGAAATATTGGAAGAGGCACAAGTCTCGACGAAGGGTAAAAGATTCTCGGACGTATTACTCGCGTCGAGGCTCAACGGGACTTCCGATAACGTTAATAATCAAGTCTCGTGGGTGGTCGGCTCCTCCATGGACCAAAAGATTTTCCCGTTTATCGTGACGTCTTTGCTGTCCCACACGTAGGACGGGCAGACGAGACAAGGCCGAGCGACTGGTGAGTTCCTGTGGCAGACCGCCAGGATTTATAATCCACTAGATTCGAGATTATGCCTTTCACGTTTTCACTTTCCTCCGTGATCTCGCGAGAGAGATTGCCCTCGCGCTACGGGACACCCCGAATCTTCGGGGATGCCAAGAGAGGGACAAGGGAGCTGGGGAATAAAACCGAATTGTCGTGAAAGATGTGATTCTTTAGGTACGAGAGAACGAACAAGGGATGAAGCGATGTCTTCCTTTTTATTTTTGGTACCTCTTATTTTTTATTCAATTGTTTTGTTTTTACGGTTTTTGCATTTTTTAAATATTCATTATTATTTTGTTTTTTATCATTTTTTATTATTTGTTTTATTAGTGATTATTATTTTACTATTTTATGGTTTGACTTAGAACTCACAACTATTTTATCGTTTCTTTTATAATTCGTTACTTATCTGTTTTATTATTATTATTATTATTATTATTATTATTTTTTGCCATGTACATAATATTATTTAAAATTTAATATTACAATAAAAATAATATTATGGTGAAAAAATATGGTAACTCTTAATTATATTTATTTATTACAATATCCTATTTAACAAAATATTACAATACAATATAACATTATTTTCTATTCAAGCGGTAAATGTTTATATTTTTATTGCAAATTAATACGGTATTTCGTTTTTAATATGAATATTTAATATTCAATGATTTGATTGATATTGTGACCGTATTATTATATTATTTACCGCATTATTTATTATCATTCTATGGTCGTTTTTTATTTTTTGAAATTTATTTTTTTTTCTATTGTTATTATTCCACCTCAAGCCCACTTTCTTCTGCTCGTTGATGAGATTTTTTAAGTCGAGGCACGATATCCGGGAACAATAGAGGGATTGTGGAAGGGGGAGAAACATTCCCCTCCTCTCCACGTAGTGCAATACACGAACGCTGAAAAAAAAAATAGGGAAGTCAATATTTCGATTCTTAAGGCACAAAAAAAATAATTGATTTCCGTTCCGAATGAAACGGCAGAGTATAGTCTTGCGAGGTTCGTAGCTCGCTAATTTACATACGTTTTGTATGTACGTCGGTTGGCGTGTACACACGTGTATACGTAATTGCGGAGAGAGCATCGGGAATATAATCAGGTTTGACGAAAAATCATACTTTTGATGGGTGGAGTGAGAGAGAGATAAGAAAGCTGCATCAAACTTTCTCCATACGTTCTATGTATTTATATATACCGGGTGTCCCGTTTCAAATTATGTTTTGCTTTGTTTTATATCGCATTTTTATAAATATTCATATTGTGTTTTTTTTTATTTATTTTGTGTTTTTCATTCATATTGAGTTTTTTGGTATACTATATTGCATTTTTTATTTAGATTTCTTTTTTTGTATTTTTCATTCGATTATTTTCGTTATTATTTTGTAAAAATTTTATATTCCATTTTATTTTGTAAGTCCCAAATTTCCGGAAAGTTTTTAACTAAGGTATAATAAATTTATTATTATTATCATCATTATCATCATCATCATCTCTCTCTCTCTCTCTCCCTCTGGTTCCGAGACTCTTCCTTCCACGTGGTCGCCCTCGCAACAATTAGAGGCTTTATGAGGCAGCGCATGAGAGACTAATGCCGCAAAGGAGTTCCTGTGGCACTCGAGAGTTTTGTGAGACCGAGGGCCCCCGCAGGACAGTCAGTTGGATTTATACGTAGAAGGGGAGAAGAGTTGTTTAAAGTGACGCGGACCACGTGTTCCTTCATCACCATCCCACTGTTCTTTGCACTCTTTATCCCTCTCTCTCTCTCTCTCCATAAATATATACAGGGTGTCCCATAACGGAACGTCATCCGTTAAATGGGAGTAAAATTCTGAGTCGATTCATATAAGCATGTATGATTCCCAGATCAAACCCAGAATTATTGTTAATTTTTTTAAGCCTAATTGGCTGCCATTAAAAATTAATAATAATTCAGGAGCTTATCCGGGAACCTACCATACTTGTATTAATCGACTCGGAATTTCATGTCCAACCCTCCATTTCACGGATGACATTCCGTCGTGAGACACCCTATATATATATATATATATATATATATATATATAGATACTTGGAAAGTTACGTTTCATCCAACATCCGGTTCCTTTCACGCAAATCTCACGATGGGATGCCCTTACCGATAAAAGATATACACGGTGTCGAAAACGATCCGGCGCCCTCATACCCTCCCCTGACATCTCTCAAACCTCCCATCGCGTTCATTTCCTCGTTTTCTTTCATCCCTTTCAACGGGACGTTCCCATAAAGTTAACCCCCAAGCTCGTACTTGTTTCTTCGAGCTTCCATCGCCTCGAAAATAGACTTGAAAAAAAAACACACACGCACATATCTGGCGATGATTTTCAACGTCGAGGCTAAACTCTTACACGAGCGAGCAGAATTTCGATCAACCCTTGTTGTCTCATTCAGCTGTACCCTTTCGTACGAATGAGGCTCGCCGATCAGGACTTTAAATAGGCAAAATCTACCTGTTTGGGTTGAAAAGAAGAAAAGTGGGGATTCTCTTAATAATATTTTAACAATCTCGTAATAATTTTTTAATAATATTTTAATAATTTTTAGATAATTTTAAATAATATCTTAACAATCTCTTAATAATTTCTTTTCGTTTAAAAAAACAACACCTTTTTAAATGAATATTTTTTAACTTCGCGCTAAGTTTTAAGTATTAGTCAAGAAGAAGTGGATAAATAATAAAATACAAATAAAAAATATATTAATTGTTTTATATCGATTTGTACGAAACGAGCGTCAACAAAATTTAAAAAATCAATAATTATTTGTAAAATATAGGTGGAACATACAGGGAAGAGCGGGTGGGTGAAGGACTGTGGTCAGAGGCCGTTTCCTGGCGCGTGCGTACGATCCGGTCATAAGCCGCCCCCGGCCGGAACTCGGTAAGCGCCGTCAACGCCCGGCGACCGCACGATCGGGTCGAGAACGCGTGGGATGAATGGAGGCGCGCGTTACGCTAGCGTAGCTCCCGAGCGCGTGCGGATTGTACGGGCATCCGGCTGGGACACACGCGACGCTCGGCCTCGTGACGTCCCGTCGCCACTCTCGTGTTCCATCCTCAATTGAAACAAACGAGACCATCATAGAAACAATACGCGCGCACAGAGTTCAACCTCCGAAACCCCCCGAATTATACAGGCTGACCGGTCCTTCTACCTATTCCTTCAAGGTCATCCTAAAGGTCGTTTTAATCAAATCGGAACCCAAGGAACTCGTTCAAGCTGGCTGTCGATTATTTGGTGACTTTTCGATACTTCCGATGGTTTCAGAATTTTATGAAATTTTCAGGCTTTTTACGATAAACAAATGGTATTACGATGAAAATAAAAATAAAAACGAACGGAGGGATCGGTAATAATAATTGGTACGTCTCGAAATGAGATAAAGATTTGGTTTATTTTTATTTTTATATTGATAGAAATCGTTCATCTTTATGAATATAATATTTGACCATTTTTAAAGATAATGTTTACTATTTTTTCGGAATATAAAAATTAACAATTTAAAAATATTATCTTTACTATTTTTAGGAATATAAAAATTGACGATTTTTTAATACAATCTTTTCGATTTTTATGTATTATCATTTCTTTTTACGTTGATAAAAATGTCAATTTTTAACAATATAAAAATTTCAAACGTCTTGAGATTTGATCGAAAATTGAACGAGTATTACGTGTTTACCAAGGGTTGGACTTTTTCGAATATTACTATCCATACTATTTCGGCGATTACGCAATAATATCGAACTCACGTATTTATTTGAAATGAATTTTCGAATTAATTTTTTTATTCATTTGTCTTTATATTTAATTGATTTTTAATTTTTAATTAATTTTTTAAATTCCTTTTTTATATATTTTTTAAATTTGAAATTATGTATATCCAAGATTAAAAATTGAATTTTACGTAAGCTCAATTTATGTGGCTGGAAATAATGGTCGGTCATAATTTAAATCGCCTCCGAAATTTTCACTGGTTGATCAATTGGGTTATAACGAAACTTCAAAATATTTTACCCCGTTGCAAATAAAATATGAGTTTAACAAATAATTCAAATTCTAGTTCTATTCCTACTCACTCGAAATTTTCGAATTTTCATAAATCACGTGTTCATAATTGAACTCCGTACAATTTAACTTGAAAATAGAATACGACTTCGAATTAATATTTCAATTGATCTTCCACTTTTGGAAACGTGAAATTTCGAAAAATCCCATTAAAACTTAAAATTACCCTTATAATTAACCGAGCTGAGTTGAAATTCGAAATAGATGCACGAATCGTTCGACCTCGGCGTGAAAAGGAACCGGTGACCCTTTTTTTCTCGCTAAATCGAGCACTTCAGTTTCGAATAATAATCAGCGTCTCCATTTCTCAAAATAGCCAAGAAACTCGCGTCTCCAAGATTTTCCTAATGAAATTTGCATTTCAGCTCGGCTGTAGTTGCATATTCGTTAATAAATAAACGTCGATAAATTTACCCTTTGTTGTTTCCTGTCACGTCCCCCGTCTTATTTCTCCATATTTTGTTTGTCTTTCTCCATTATTATTATTAATATTATTATTATTATTATTATTATTATTGTCTCTTTTCATCCACGATAAAATGGGAATGATGAATACGAAACGTGCCAACTGCGAGTGCGGAGGTTTGTGTTTTATCGCAATACGTACTACGTACGAAATTATCATTGTGAGTGAGTCACCCACTCGCGATGAAAATAAAAAAAGGACAGAGAGAGAGAGAAAAAGAAAATTGTGAAGAAAGAAGAGGGTGGGTGGAGAAAGAGGAAAGAACAGAGAGGGGGAGAAAGAGGGTGAGAAAGAGACGCGACGAGTCGACTACATAATTAAGCTCCAATTGTTGTCTACTCTCCAGGTAAGAGATCCACCGGTACGAGAAGCTATAAGATGTTGCTTATATAGGTTGTGAGCATTGTATGTATTATTGGCTTCTACTGTACTACTTGGTGCATTGTGCGATGCAGTCGCTTTTAGATTCTCTCTGTCTGTCTGTTCTTCTCTCTCTCTCGCTCTATATATATATATATATATATATATATATATATATATATATATATATATATATATATATATATATTTTG